>PVKC010009799.1:0-26407 GCA_004027635.1 Crocidura indochinensis | reverse complement strand
TTGCAGACCAATAATTTAAAAACAGAAATAAAATATAAAAAGGGATTTACAACATCAACAAAAAACTAGAAAGCATTTAATAATGATTCTGGCAGTGATGCCCAAGAGTAAATTACTTTTGAAATGATGAAAGGCAATTTAGACTTAAGGAACTTAAAGATAGCTCAAGCAAAACTATCTCCACCTATTTAATATACACACCCAATGCCATTTCAATCCAATTGCCCATAGATATTTTTCCTTTCTACTTGATGTGGTCATCATCTAAAACAACAGCTAGAAATGCCAGGTTATGGCCCCTTACCAGACCAGTCAGTCTACACGTATAAAATGGCTAAGAACTATTGACCTAAAACAATTGTGTTGTTGAAGATACTATAAAGAAAAAATAATCTAGGTGCCAGAGAGATAGTCAATAAAGTCCTAGCCTTGAAAGTGGCGGATCTGGTTCAATACCCAGCACAGAAAAAATGAACAATCAACAAACAAACAAAATGACAGAAGCCGCGACAGAGTGAAAAAAAGATTAATTTTACCAGGCAGGCTCAATAAAAAATTAAGTAATTAAATGACTAATATTAGACAAGAAGAGACAAAGGGTAAATGGAGAAACATCACAGATATAAATGTGTATATAGAGTTTCTTTATTTTGACAGAGAGAAATGCAAAGAGGTAGATGCATATTTCTTGATATATGGAGATATCATTACAATCCAGGGAAAATAACTATTAAATAAATGATACACCATATGGGCAGAAGACACATTTACACGATATATAGTTATAATCTAAAAATATTAATGTTTTAAAAAAGACATTAAAACAAAAAAAAAGCTAGAGGATGTTTAAAACACAGTGAAAAGAGGCACAGATTAGAAAAAGTTTGGCCACTCAACAGAACAAAAGACTGAGTAACCATAGGAAGAAGTAAGCATTTTCGATCAGTAGGGAAAATGAAAAGAAAAAAAAAGATATTTAAGATACTGCACAGAGAAATAAAATAAATCTGAATTATAAATATGTGAAAACAGGCTCCACCTTATGAGTAAACAGAAACATGCAAATTAAAAAGACAATTAAATTCATTTCATACCTATTAGATTGTGAAACCTTAAATCTGATCAGACCCATTTATAGCCATCAATTGGCACTTCAGTGAGTGATTTGGCAAGATCTGTTAGCTTGGAGATGCCACTATTGGCAGGCCTGACATTTCTAGAGAATCTCACTGCATGCTCCAGAAGACCCAATAGTCATCCTTTCTATGTCTCAGAATTCTGTCTTGAGGAGAGCCTTTTTTCATCATGTATTGACCACAAAGTAGACATTCATAGCCTAGAAATAACATCCTTGAACTCTGGAAATATTCTCTTTATTTCCTTGATAAATTCCTTTCCTCCAAACAATCAAGAGTTAATGAGTTCTCCTGAAAACCCAACAATGAATCAAATCCTTCTGCTATTTAGAACCCTTCGCATAGTTTCCAGTCAGTGACTAAGGTTTCACCTGTATAAGCATCAAGGCTTTTACAAAAAGTCAATGCAAATCTCCTATGAGAAAGAGACAAAGCAATGAGGTATTCGGTAAAAAAAAATGTAATGGGGTCAAGTTTCTAGGTGGTAGATGAGGGAACAGACTTACTGTTGAAGAGGGGCTGTGTATGGGTTGGAGAGGGAAGATACGTGATGATGTGGAAACTGTGAGTCTAAACAACACAAGAAACTGAATTGTGAAAGTGGGGGGTAAACAATAACTGAGAGAAGGTACAGGCTAGATCAACATGTTCTTCTCTAAACAAACTCTTGTTCAGTGTCTGGGAAAACTGCCCTCCAAAATTCATTGTCCAAAGTCAGTGACTACCTCCTGAAAAAGGTCTTTCACTCATGAGTGATGGGAACATAATGTCTAATGGGCAGACTCTGAGGAAATGTGTCAGTTTCTACAAAATCTAACATACTCAGACCATCTCACTACCACTTCTTATATTGCTTAGCCTGGCCTTAGAGGTTAGACAATCTTTGAGTCAACTACCCTGATATGTAGTGGATGCAATGATCATGACATTTTCACTTGGGGTTTCTATCACAATGATCTCCCAGAGTCTCCTGATAGTGGGCACTGCTGCCTGAGCTCTTTAGTCACAGTTACATATGTATTGACTTTGGGGAACTCTGGAGGGAGCATATTTACCTCTCAGGTTTCATTAGTTGGAATCAGCTGTAGAGGCCTTCTCAGAGCCCACCGAGGAAGCTATGTGGTTCTGGATCTCCTTGTATTCATCATGGCAGGGAGGGAGATCGACACTCTAGATTAGAAGAGACTCTTTCGTTTGACTTTGAATTGTGGGAGCACTTGGGAGACTACACTTGGGAAGCTGCAGCTGGAGAGCCTTTCTGTGTCATGATCATAGTAAAATCCACCTCTAGATTAGAGCCCAGGCTATTATTACTACTGAGCTATGAAGATTGATGATTCACTTAGGGGGCTGCGAGTAAAGTTCCATCAAATCCATGAACAGAGTTTGAGAATGAGGGAAAATAAGACATGTGGAAAGGTCAAGTATGATGAGGTCTGAGAACTGTCTACTGATGTCAGAGCATTGGACAAAGTGGAGAATGAATTGTGTTGAGCCACAAGATCGTTGCAATCTGCTGCCCCGACAGCATTTTTAGACTGTGGGGCAGCATCAGGGGAACTCCCTAACTAAACAGACAAAACTGAGAAACCAGGGAAACCAAGGCAGCTGAGTCTACCTAAAAGTAGCATGTGGGTCAGAGGAGCAACTTCTAGAACTGCAGAAAGCTGCAGCTTGTCCCGTGGAATACTTTGCAGAGTGTGCCAAAATTAGGAACCAATTAAATATAAATCCTATTAACAACAGGAACAACATGGACACCACAAATATCAAACACTGCTGGAACGAGAGAAAGATGATCTAATTTAAAGGATAGATATGTCTTGTTTGGCTGGCAGGAAATAGCTAAAGGGTTCAAGCACATACTTTGTGGGAAGCTCAGGTTTGAGGCCCATGGTTCCTTCCAAGAACTGCAGGATGTGTAGCTCAAATATACTTTGTTATGATTGGTTTTGGGTAATACCTAACAGTTCTCAGCTGATTTTTGCACTTAAAGAGCAACTCTGGTGGGTTCAGGGGTTAGCTGCATGCTTTACCTGCTGTACTATCGCTTTGTCCCTATGATGTCAATTCTACCAAATTGATTTCTAGATTAATTACATTTCCAGTAAAACATCTAGCATGTTTTTCCATAGAAATTAATAAGGTGGCTCTAAAATTCAAGTGAAAATTCAAAGGCCCTGAATAGCCTAACAAATGTTGCAAACCAAGGGGGGAAAATGTGGAGGGTAAATGTTAATTTCAAGACTTACTATAAAATTAGTATAATTCAAAGAACCTGGTACTTGCTTAAAACAGAGATAGGTCAATGAAAGATTTGCAATAGGATGGTGATGAGACAGATTGACTTTGGTTTTTGGCCAAAAAAAAAAAAAAAGTAGACACTCAATGGGATAAATATAATCCATTCAATAAATGACCTGAGAAAAGTATAGCCTAAAGCAAAACACAAGATACATTAAACAAAAATGTTTATGCTTTACACAGATGAACCTGAAACAGATTATTAGTATAAATATAAAATCTAAAATAATAAAACTTCTAGAAAAAATGATGAAAATTTTTGAGAACTTCTAATGGCAAAGCTCAAAATAGGCAAATACTCAAAAGCACAATCCATCTTGTTCTGTTTTGAGCCATATGTGGCAGTGTGCTCAGAACTTACTCCTGGCTCTGTGCTCAGTGATCACTCCTGGTGATGCTCTGGGGATCATATGAGGTTCCAGGGCCAACTGTGTGCAAGGCAAGTGCCGTATTTGCTGGCATATAAGATGACTTTTGAAACGGAATAAAAGGCAACCGAAAATCGGGAGTCATCTCATACGCCAAGTATATCCCGAAAAACGTTGCGATATGCCACTAAATAAAAATCATCTGGATATTGCCACGAAACGAATTTTCCAACTCGATCCTGACCCAATCACTGCAAGGCTGCTCAGACCGCCTCTCTAACTCGGCCAATCCAAGCAGGCTTTTGATGCATGCAAATTAGACAATGTTCTGTACCCGAATCTACACTGTCAAAAGTCTGCTCAAATGGGCCAGAGTCAGAGAGGAAGTCTATTACAGTATACCCTTTGAACCTTTGCTTGTTGTGATTGCCTCACTGTGGTATATACAGTTGTAGCACAGGAACATTCTGTCTTATACAGCGAATATAGGTCTAAACCTATGTTTTAACTGTAAAATTAGGGGGTCGTATTATACAACCAGTCGTCTTATATGCCGGCAAATATGGTACCCAACATGTTGTTAGAGGTACACTTTGGCCACTTACAATCCATACTGATGACATATTTGCAAATGTTTCGGGGGAAGATGTTTGAGATATTTAGAGGTTACTCCTATCTCTGCATCAGGAATCAATTCTGGAGGTGAACAGGGAACAATAGAGAGTACAAGGACTCAAACTCAGTACTGCACCTATTGCTCTGACTCCTATATTTGTAATTAGAAACGAAATCAAAAGTAAATTCAGTTGAACACAGGAAATTCACTGGAATTTGAGTTCACATATTCTCTTCTGCAGTCTTTAGATCTGTATAAATTGGTTTTCACCTTTGTGACTGAAACTACCAGACCTGGGTGCACCTTCTGTTAGTGGTATTTGAAATAGCTAGAATATGGCTTTCTCAAAAATCAGCTTGATTCTGAAAAGTAATTTGTAGAAAACTCTTCAGTCGATGAATTCTTTGATTGCCATGATCACAGACTGTGTTCAAGGACTACAGGGCCATGTAACCAAAACAAATATTTCTCATGCTTAGAATAGTACCAGACAAAGCTCTGATGCCTCGCTAACTCTGATCCTGTTCACTGGGCACCCCTCCATGCTTTTTCACTGCATGCAGAGTGCCTGCTTTGACTGCACCTTGTATCTGGATAGCACTGCTTTAGTTCAGAGAAAATCGCTCATCCTCTGAGATTTATTTGTATCGAAAAAACAAACAAACAAAAATAGAAATAGTCAAAAGAAAATCCAGAAAGTGTGTGTGTGGTGGGGGGTGAAGATTATCTTCAGGGTCTCCTGAGGCAGAAAAAATGTTAATGTGAGTACCAAGCCAGAGCTCAAAACCTGTGCAAGCCTCTGTGGCCTCACTGAGAAGAGCGGAGAAAGCAGCACTCATTTGTCTGTGTGCATCTGTCTGTGTGTTTGTGTCTCTTGTGGCCTGAGCCACAAGAGAATTGCATTCCAGAAGCTTCTACACTGCCCTCCTACTCTGGGCTGACCCTCTAGCCAAGGTTTCCCTTCCATGAGGACACTGTCCTGTACATGTGCTTCAGAAGTACCCCCTGAGTGTCTTCCAGCTGCTTGTACCCCTTTCCCAGGTCTCGTGCAGTGCCCACGCCCTCCCATTCTTATTCTTCCCAAGCTCTAGAAGCAGAAGTGAGAGGGGACCTGGGTTTGCAACTAGGCCAGAGATGGGGGCCAGAAAATGGAGGCGTTGATCCCTGGTTCTCAGGCACAGAGGGTGGCTGTAAACTGTACTCCCACTTGTAGCTTGCAGCTGAGAGATGTCCCTGGAGTTCTCTGTCCAGGCGGGGGCGCTGAGGGGCACAAGTGTCTGCTGTCTCCATGCTCCGTGGGGAATCTGGCAGGAGGGCACAGGGTTCATGCTGGATTTACCTCAACTCTGGCCTCAGATAGGTCAGAGTGCACCTGGCCGTGGCTGGGCTGCTGTGAGGAATGCCAGGAAGAGGCTAGTCAGGCTCTTAGTCAGTGAGACAAACCCAGACAGAGATCTGTACTGCAACAAAGCTCTGTGTATGTGTGTGTAAGCGTGTGAGTAACTGTGTATATGAGTGATGTCTGTGTGTTAGTATGACTGTGTGTCTCTGTGTGTTTGTTTGCATGTCTGTGTGTCTTTGCATATGTATCCATGTGTATTTGTATGTTTTTGCATGTGACTATGCCTATATGTACATGCATCTGTGTGTCTGAATCTGTGTGCCTGTGTGTTTGAATGTATGTGTTTCTGTGCTGGGTTTCTTTTTATGTGTTAGTGTTTTGGCGTCTACGGTATTTGTGTCTATTTGTGTGTAGCTGTTTCTGTGTGTATTTGTGTCTATATACCTTTGTCTTTGTGTGTCTGTCTTTGCGAGTTTGTGTTTCTATGTTCTTGTGTGTGTCTTTGTGTCTGGTATATCTATGTTTTTGTGAGTTTTTGTACATTTGTCTTTGTGTGTCTGTGTCTTTGTGAGTTTGTGCATCTGTGTTCTTGTGTGTGTTTATGTATATGTGTCTACCGATGTTTTTGTGTTTTTGTGTGTCTGTGTTCCTTGGACTATATCTGTGTATGTCTTTGTGAATTTGTGTACTGTGTCCTTGTATGTATTTGTATGTCTGTGTATGTATCCTTGTGTGTATATGTGTGTATTTATGTCTTTGTGTGTCTATGTACCTTTGTCTTTGTGTGTCTGTGTTTTCTCTGTGTGTTGTATGTCTTTGTTATTGTGTATATCTGTATCTTTTTGTGTCTCTGTCCTTATGTGTGTCTCTGAATGCATCTTCAGAGTCAAATAGTGGGGCAATTGGGTTCAGCAGTAGGTACTTGCAATAGGGAGGCCCAGGGTCCAACTCCCAGTAGCAGCTGAAGGAGCTTTTGCCTGGGGTTGCTGAGGAAAGATCCCATAGGGCTGCCTCATAGAGCAGGTGCAGGGCCCATTGGGAACCCTCAGGTACTGAGACAAAAGCCTGACATCTGGACCTATATCCCTCTTTGCAGGAGCTGACACTCATCTCTGAGGGCCCTTGTTCCCAGCTGCAGTTGATGGTTTCAGTCACTGTTGTCCTCCTCACTGACCCGGGGCACTATTTCCTCCTCCTCACCCCTAGGCCACCCCACCTCCTTTGTAAAAAAATGTTTAAAGGGTTTTGTTCATGAATGATCTTATTCATAGACAGGGCGTGATGACAGTTTTTAGAGCTAAATGGGCACTTAACTGTGTTTCAAACAAATCTGCAACAAAAATAAACAGACAGGGAAGGCTTGGGAAAGAAGGGCCAGCACGTCTGCAGGGGCATCTCTGGCCATTGACTCTGGGCTCTCCTGCCATGCTGACCCCTAGAGCTAGATAGATTCAGTTGGGGGCAGCACCAAAGGGGCCGGGTCACCCAGTGGTGAGGCAAGTGCAAAATGCAAGGAGGCAAAATAGTAAGGCTGTTGCTGAAATAGCTTCAGGATCCACGCCCAGATTACCTATGGCTTCACCGGGATACCTCTGCCCGCCCCATACAGACCTCCACCCAGGATTTGGGTGACAATCTGGGATTAGCGGCCCATTTAGGTGAATTCAGCAAACACCTGCTTCCCCAGTGTTAATCACCTCCTCATGAGCGTAGACATTAACCCTCTCCTTAGCGGGCCTGGCCCAGTGTGGCAAGGGCATGGCAGGGGTTGTCCAGGCCAGCCATGAATCATGGTCCTCACCCAAGGATGGGGCAGGCAGCTGAGCTCACAGAACCCGCTGGACTTCCAGCCTACACCTTGCCTCCCTCCCCACCAACACAGCTCCAATACTGCTTTGAGGGAACAAAAGAGATGGGCATGGGCCAGATAAGAGAGAGGGAAATGGGAGTCTTTACACGAGTCTTTAGCTCTGGCCTTGTACCCTGCCTGGCTTGGATTTTCACCCAAGGCTCCCTTCTCCCCCAAACACCCTCTCAGTAGCAGAAAGGGCCACTCTGTCTACCTTTATCCAAAGAGTTAACTAAGGCTCTGGATGTCAGGGCCGATGTCTGGGTGGGCTGCCATCTCACTTGTGCTTTCCCCACCCATAGCCACTTCCCACTGGAGATGTCATTCACTCTGCTGAGTGGCAGCACCCAGGTTTGACTGGGACCTGGTGAGGATTTTCACTCTGGTTTCCACAGGCCTCAGTGGCTTTTCCTCCACCCAGCATTACTTCACCTCCAAAGGGACACAGGAGACATCATAGGAGTCTTCAGAACCTCCCTGACACTTTTTTTTTCCAACACAAAGGTACTGAGGGAAGGCAAGGGAGGGAACAAATTGGCCCATTGCAGGCAGGCTAGGAGCCCTTCAGCAACAAGCTCCCTGTAATCTCTTGTCTGTTGTCCTTGAGGAAAGTTAAGCCCTGCTCCAACCTACTAGCCCCCAGCAGAGGACAAGATTCTTCCCTCCGGTTTCTGGGGTGTCAATCCTTCAGCTCATGTTCAATGGCTAGGAGTGCAATTTCCCCATTCAGGGCCTCACAGTAACATGACTGTGAACTGGGTCTGCCACCGACTGAGAACACAGAACCCCAGATTGCCCCAGAAGGACATGGGGGAGAAGGGGAGCCAGAGTCTCTAGATCAGGGGTCTCAAACTCAATTTACCTGTGGGCCGCAGGAGGCAAAGTCGGGGTGATCCTTGAGTGCAAAGTCAGTAGTAAGCCTTGAATATTTGGGGTGTGACCCAAACAACTAAAGTAAAACAAAACAAAAGATTCCTCTAGGGCAGGGCCACAAAATGTATGGAGGGCCGTTTGCGACCCATGGGCCGCAAGTTTGAGACCCCTTCTTTAGATGCTTACAATGCCTATTTGGGATCTGTGCCCAGTTTCTTGCAGACTTCACATTCCAACAGAGAAAAGAGATAGGTCCAGAGCTCTTGGAAAATATGGTGGGGGAACTTCTGTGAGGTCAGTGAAGGTGACAGAAGGAGTTGATGGGGGGAGAGAAGAATTCATAGGCCAACTTGGGAAGGTGATTAATTCAGGAGCAGGAAGAGATGATTGCAAACTCTTGGGAAAAGAAGGGTGAGAGAGCAGCAGTTTTTTTTTTTTTTTATCAGGAGCAGGGGTACCCTATAAGGGTCTTTGCAAATAAAGGCAGTGCCAACTCCTCCTTGGGGCTTTAGTCAAACAATTCAGGGCATCAAAATCCTGAGAAACAAGTTTGGGCTGTGTGTATTTGTGCGTGCACATGCACGCACAAAGCACATTTCAACCCTCTAGTCTCTATCCTTCCTGCCCTTCAAATAAGCTGGGTGCAGTTTTAGGGAGAACTTTGGGGAAATCTCTGCAGAGGGGCAGACATGGTATAAGGAGGGAGTAGAATTCCTGGATATGTTGCTGTTCTGCATGTTCCCTGCTCTTTTTCTGCTGAGTTGCAGACACTTTGTGCTGAAGGGCAAGGCCTAGGGAAAAGAGAGCAGGCACCCTCAGGTCCAGCTATAGCAGAGGCCCAGCCCAGGGCATGGGCTTAGGAGTGGAATGAAGTTGAAAGGTCATGAGCAGGTCAGGAAAGCACATAGCAGCAGTGGAGATGAGGAGGGGCCGGCAGAGACCACTATGAACTGCCCCACTGGTCTGCAGATAGCAGCACTGTGTCTCCCACTGCAGGCTCAACTCAGAGCTGTGTAGGCTGTGAAGAAGTTGATCCAATGGCTCAGGGACCCAAAACCCCAGGTCTGTTGGGTGAGAACCTGACCTGACAGAGAATTGGGGGTTCCCCGACTTTCTAAAAGAAAGATGCAGCACAGCTGCCTGACCTTGGACAGACAGAAAGGATTCCCCCATATGCCTGCATAAGGACAGACTAAGTCAAGTGGACAAACAGCTGCTGAGACTCCCTCTTCACTCCAAATTCACTTTCTATCCCCAAAAGGCAGACTGACCAAGGCACTCCAAAGGGACCAGGACTGCGTGCTCATTTGGCCAACCAGCTCTGTGACCTCTCGCTGCTGTAGCACAGAGATAAATAGGTTGTTTCAGAGACCACTAACCATGTTTGTGAGATGGACATTGCTCACAGGGATGGAGTCTCACCTTCACAAGGTCCATTGTTTGATGCCTCACCCTGCCTGCCACCCTTCTCCTCCCCAATCCAACTGGAGACCATCCCAAAGGCCCCTAGCACTACGGATCCCAGTCCAGCACTGTAAGCAGTGCTGCCTATCACCTACAGAGTTCTGCTGAGCCTCTACCTCCCAAAAGTCTTGTCCACTAGTATTGATGGATTTGTGGTGAGAAAGGAAACCTCAGTCATAGATGGAAGGAATGTCACCTGGTTTAGCTTCTATGGAAAGTGATATGGAGATCTTTCAAAAAATATGAATAAATGACCCAGAGATAGTGCTTCTTGACATCTATGCCCCAAACACAAATATATTCATTTAATGAAATTCATGCATACATATGCTTACTGCAGCACTCAGTGAAATAGCCAAGATAGAAACAAACATCCAACTATGATGAGTCAACAGAGAAGCTCTGGTCTAAGGAGTTGGTCGGATAGTACAGTGGGGAGGGCTGACTGCCCAGGGCACAGAGCCAGCAGACATGCCCAAGGACCAGAGGGTCACAGCCATGGTGGGAGGGGCTCTGGGCCATCTATGTGACTATCAGAAACTGAGGAGGGTCTCAGGGAGCTGGAAATCCCTCTCTTACTTGAACTTCCTACAGGGAAAGTCAAAGTATCAGCTATTTGGCTGAAAGGTGCTGAGCCGGCCTTCCAAATAGGTGCTCCAGAAAAGAGAAACACCCCAGGGGGACTCAGGTGGAAAAATAGAAAAGGAAGACTTTTTTGAAAGCAATTTGATTTTTGATACATTTTTGATACATTTTTGATACATTTTTGATAAATTTGATTTTTAATATAGTATTTATTATCTAAAGAAGCCTGGTTTGCAAGGGTTCTGGCTCAGTGACTGAAAGCACAATGCCAGTGTGAAGCATTGAGTTTGGCCCCGGTGCTGGCTACAGGTACTCAGGGTGATGTCCCCTGAGACTCCACTGTCTGGGACCACTTGGCTCCACCATAACAAGGAAAATCAACCACACAGCTAATGTGCGTGAACCTTGCACGTGCCACAATTAAAATGATGTGTGAAAGCCAGAGAGATGGTTCAAAGGTTAAGGCACTTTTGAACATGAAACTATGACTTCAGTCCAAGTTCAATTCCTCCTACTACTTCCAGTCCCCTGAGCACTGTCAGATGTGGGCCCTGAGCAGTCATAAGTGAGCCCTGGTAGTTTGTGTGAACAACAGAGAGACAACCTGGTGGGCAGCACAATCAAATGTATGCAGTCCCCATTGCTACAAAGCAGTCACGATTAAGAGGGCAGAAGTGGGGGGTTAATAAGTGAAACTGTTTCCATTACAAGATACCAGCACCCTTGAATCTGAAAAGTGAATGCACCAAAAAGCCTGGAAATAACCAGCGCTGGCAGGGATGTGGCAAAAAAATGGTGACTTGTCCAATGTTGGAAGAACTTGTCTTGTGAACATGGTCTTCACGCTTTGTTCTTAATATAAATAATAAAACCTACATATGATCTAGTGCCTTCACAACTTGGTATCTAGGAATTTGCAAAGCTCCAGGCACACCGTTGCTCACTGTACACACTTTTCAGCAGGTGAGATCTATCCACAGGCCACTGGCTGGGAAGTGGATAGAGAAATTGGTCTACAGGTGTTTGAAACACTCCTTAGCACTGAGATGAAGGCTCTCCTTTTGCTAGAGTACAGCATGGTTGGAGCAAGAGGGGGTGATGCCAAGTAGAATTAGTCAGAGAGAGGAGGACACATGTGAAGGATCTCACCCTGCTGTGGGATGGAGGGAAACAAAGCAATAGGTAGTGTCCACTGAGAACATATCCTGAGACTGGCCACAGAACTGAGGTACCCAAGGCCTAGGGGGAGGCAGGAGCTGGGCAAGGGGCAAGGCAGGAACATGAACACTAGTATAAAGCATCAAAGAGAAAAGGAGCCAGGGAGACCAGAGTACTCAGAGTGGGGACGGTACCATATGATCCTGTGAGCAGAACCAGGACAAGCTCTGAGTTCTAGCGAGTGTGGCCACCACATAAAAAAGTACAAAAAAATACTTAAAAAGGGGGGGGGGGTGCTGGAGTGATACTATAGTAGGTAGGACTCTTGTATTTCATGTGTCCAATTGAGGTTTGATCCTCAGCATCCCATATGGTCTGGTGAACACTGCCTGGAGTAGCCCCTGAATATTGCTGGGTAGAACCCAAAAAACCCTCCAAAAATAAAAAAGGTTATGTGGAAGCACATGTGAAAAGCAGCCTCTACTAGCCTACATGAGCTGCTGGAAGAAGGGGTTGGGTGGATAGCTCCCAGCTATTGAGCTCTGTGCCCCTTCATCCACCCTCTGGCTGGGTACTCTGGGCTTGTGTCTTCTCTTCCTTACCAGCGAGGGAGATTAAAGCTTGTACCAGGTACAAGCCTGCTACCTTCTCTTTGGAGTTAGCACTCCAAAGGACATTTTACTCAGAAATGAGACGCGCCCTCCTTTGGAAACTTTATTTTTTTAATTAAAAAATAAGTCATCTTAACATATCTGCATGGAAGCTGCACGGAGAATGGCATCAGGAGGGAAGCAAGGACCAGGTGGGCCAGGCTGGACTCAGCAGGGCACTCTAGGTATAAAGGCACACGTGTCTGCACACCAACCAACTTTATTCAGAACCCACACTCAGAACTTGGAACCCCTGTGCCCCATTCTCTCTTGCCCTCCCTCACTAACCCTCCATTCCAAAGAAACAAAAAGCAACAACCCCAAACATTAAATTCTCTTTTTTAAAACTATAGAAATAAGTGCTGAGTTGGCCAGGAGCTGGAAAGGGGGTATGTAAGCTGATCACATGCCACCCCCATCTCTCTGCCCCAAGGACCAGCTGTCCTGGAGTGGCAGGGAAACAGCTCAAAAAGACTTCCCATCCATCCTCCATCACTGGAAGCCAAGGAAGGGCTCTGCTACATGGGCAGGCTATGGCCTGCTTCCCACTTTCAGCTGCCTCCCTCGTGGGGACAGGTAGTCCCAAGGCACTGTACCCCTTAATATGAGGGGGTCACATGATAAAGCAGAGAAGGCACAGAGGCAAGCAGAGTCATCCACAAAGGCTGGGGACAGGCTGCTAGAGGATCACTCCCCACCCCCTGCCAGTCTGTTAGCTTCTCTCTCCCTTTCCTCCCTGCCTGCTCGAGCAGCCTTCTCCCTAGTGCCCCACCAGAGGTTTCTCTTCTAGCTGGATGGTGGAGGTTCTGAAGGCAAGGCCGTGGGCAGCTCCTGAAGCTGGCTGGGAGGCTCCACCAACTCCAGGGGTTCAGTGCAGGCCTGGGACTCCTGAGGTTCACGGGCCTCCTCTTGGCCCTGGCCTGGCTCTGGGGATGCCTGGTTCTGGCTGTTCAGCTTCTCCTCTGCTTCGATTTCCTCTGAGGTGGGGATGGAATTCTTCTTGGGACGGCCTTTGGGTTTGGTGGGTGCTTCCTGTCCACCTTTGAGAACCTACAGGAGAGAAGTGGGTGATGAAATTGAGAAGAGAACCCCTTCCCTCTACATCATCCTGGGGCAGCTCCACCTCTCTTCCCAACAGAGTCTGCTCAGAAGCAAACTTAAGCCCTGGCCTCCTCGGACACTATCCTGCAGTCCTTCAGCTCAAAGGCTGGGCTTTGCCCAAAGGAACATTGTGCCTGTGTGCAGGAGCTCTTGGTTCCACCCCCCACAGAGAAGCCAAATAAACATGCTTTGGGGCCCACATCATCTATTCTGTCATTCAGTAAAATGGCCCCAAACACAAAGAAATTCCAACTTCAACCATAAGAAAGGAAAAGGGGATCATTTGTGATCTACTGATCAGGATTCAATTGACCTTTATGCTTGGTACCTGATACCACGGGTCCCCCAACAGCATAGGAAGCAGCACTGATAATTGAAAGCAAGCAACATAGTATCCCCAAAGTCTTGGTTGAGCCCTCAAAGCATCACCCCAAAACAAACATACATGCATATGTGTGTGGAGGTAATGTATATGTGCCTGTGATAGAGACAGAGAGATGGCACAAAAGGCAGGAACAGCAGCTCACAATGCTATATGGTCCCCTAGGCACTACCTGGAGCCAGCCCCAAGCACAGAGCTGAGAAGAGCCACTGAGCATTGTTGATGTTACCCCAAAACAGTGTGTGCGTGTCTGTGTGTGTAATTACAGGAACCCCCCCCAATGAAATGTGTGTGATGTGGGTTGTATGGTATATGATGTGTGTGTGTGTGTGTGTGTGTGTGTGTCTGTGTGTGCTTCAGCAAGACAGCATGCCCAACCAGGCTCCTTGTCTCTTGGCCTCACTTGGAAGAGCTGTGCTGTCCTTTTGAGTGTGCGGTGAGAAGGTCTTGAGGTGAACTGGATTAGCTCAGTGATCAGAAAGAGGTTTTTGCTACTCATCCCCCTATTTTAGTCTTTTCTCCATTTGTGAAGATCCTGGAGACTGAGTCCTATTTCTCTGTCCGCTCAGTTCTCGAAGTCCCCAACTATCTTCCTGCACCATCCTCACCTCTTTTTGCAGACAGCAGAGGACCTCCAGATAAATAAATGCTTAAGGAGCCAGCTCAGGGATCTGGGGTCTATGCCTTGCAGGCACAAAGCTCCAGATTTGAATTCTAGTATTTCATTGTCCCTGAGCACTGTCATGTGTAGCCCCAGAGACCCCTAAGCCCTGCTGGTCCCAAGCACCATCCCAGTTGGCTAAATGCTCTGGGGATCTCTCCCCACAGAAGGGATAAAATGAGTGACTCCATAAATCACCTTTTTTGTTTGTTTTGGTGCCACACTCAGTGATGCTCAGGGGTTAGTCTTGGCTCTGAGCTCAGAAGTTAGTCTTGGCAGGCTCAAGGGACCATGTGGGATGTTGGAGAATAAACCCAGGTTGACCACATGCAAGGCAAACACCCTACCTGCTGTGCAATTGCTTTGGCAAACTCCCCCACCCCCATTTCTTTTTGATAACTACTTTCTGAGAAAATATTCACATCCCACACAGCCTGTGTACACAGAGGGCAAAATTACATGACTTCGTCTTGCAACTGGGCAACTAGCAGGGCAAAAACTGTTTTATAGCATTTTCTCACTTCCCTGTCCCATCAGCAGTGACTCCCTGCTTATGGCCAAGAGTACGTGTCATTTCTCGGACCTTGGGGTGCTGTCTTATGGCGCTACCCTGGCACTGCCTGTGGTTCTCTGAGGCTACACTCATGATGCTCAGGGACCAAGGGATGTTGGAAACTAGAGAGGTATACACCTTCACCCCTGTACTCTCTTTTTGGTTCTTATATGTCACAAGCTTGTCACACCTTGTGGCATGCCCCAGAAGAACTTGGCATCTCTCAGCTTCCAAGCTTGGTCTCTGCATGGGATTCTGTCCTCTAAGGAAAGTCATTCTCTGTGGGCTTTAGATTTACATTTCCCCCAAAATCAGTGTCACATAGGTTGGGGGCAGCTTATGCACATTCTTCAGAGACTTGTCATCAAATCCTTTGCCTACTGTTAACATTTTGTAGACTCTCCCTTATGAATTGTACAATATCCTGTTTGGGAGTGTGGGGGCACACCCAGTGGTACTCGCCTCTGGAATTATGACGTACCAGGGATGGACCCAAGACCTCTTGCACACTAAGCCTGTGCTCTACTAATTACAATAGCCAGAATTTGGAAACAACCCTAGTGTCCATAAACAGATGAGTGACTAAAGAAACTGTGGTACATCTACACAATGGAATACTACGCAGTTGTTAGAAAATATGAAGTCATGAAATTTGCTTAGACATGGATATATAAAGTTATCATGATGTAGAATGATTACCTCATTTGTGGAATATAAAAAATAGTATGAGGTGCTTATAGTGATAGAATTTGCCTTGTGCTTGGCCAACCCATACTTGATCTACATATAGTCTCCAAGCACTGTCAGGAGTGATTTCTGAGTAGAGAGCTGGGAGTAATCTCTGAGCTCTGCCATAGGTGCCCCCCCAAATAAAAAAGCCCCCAAATAGTATGAGAATAATACCCAAATACAATAGAAGTGGGGAGGGAGTGCAATTATATCAGAGAAGGGATCACTGTGACAATGATAGTTGGAAATGATCGTTCTGGACAAGGACTGGGTGCTGAAGAGTTAAACTGATATACATGATACCCCTTCAGTAACAATATTGCAAACCAGTGTCTAAAAAGAAAGTAATAAAGGGAGAGAGGGAGAGAGAGAAAGAGAGAGAAGAAAAAAGTAGGAGAGAGGGAAGAAAGAGAAAGAGGAAGGAGAAAAGTGTCTGATAGAGGTAGGTTGGGGGTTTGCAGGAAGGAAACTAGTCATTGGTGGCAGGAAATGTGTACTGGTGAAGGAATGGATGTTGGAACATTGTATGAACGACACTTAACCATTAACGACGTTTTTTTGGGGGGTTGGTTTTTGGGTCACACCCGGCAGTGCTCAGGGGTTACTCCTGGTTCTGTGCTCAGAAATTGCTCCTGGAAGACACAGGGGACCATATTGGATGCTGGGATTTGAACCACCATCAGTCTTGGATCAACCACTTTCAAGGCAAATGCCCTACAGCTTGAGCCACTGCTCCAGCCCCACGTTAACAACTTTTTAACTTGTATATCAGGATGATTCAATTAAAACATTAAAAAAAAAAAGAATAAAGGTCTATGTTCTGGTCTCTGCACCCTCTCCCCAGTCCTGAGTGCTAATTCCTTCCAGGTTCTGAAGCAAGGCTCTCCACAGATAGGAGACAGACCCAAGAGCTCCTTGCCTGGTGGCTCTCTTAAAGACTTCCTCCCTAGCACAGTGCCTCATCCCCATCAGTTCTCACTTGGCTTTCATTTGCATATGTTTTGGGTCATATCTGAGAAAGTCTGCCTAGTCTGTTGTCGTGGAATTGTTTCCTTTGTTTCCTTCAAAAAAGCAGATTTTCCTTGAAAGTAGAAATGCCCCATTTTCCAGTTGGATCTTTTCTACTTTTCATTCACCCCAGCCTCTTGGCTACATTGTCTGTGGTCCTGCAATGGCCACGAAGGTGCACACATGCTGAGCTGGGGTGGTTATGGGGCTGCACAGCAGCCCCAGGTGCTTATACCTTCAGTGTGGTGTTACTCCCTGAACTTCAAAGGACTTTAACTGTGGCACTTGCACACATGATAATCAAGGGTCGTACTTCCTAGCCTTGAGTGTACATATTTTTTCATACTTGGTCCTTACTAGGGATCACAGCCTACTGTTATTTCTCACACGGTGATGCTCAGCATTTACTCCTGACTCTGTGCTCAAGAATCACACCTGATAGTGCTCAGGAGACCAGATAGGATGCAGGGGATGGAACCTACTTGGTCACATGCAAGGGAAGCTACCTACCTGCTGAATTATTGCTCCTGACCCACATCCTCTATATTGTGGTGCTTACACCCTCATTATAAATAGCAGAGCCACGGGGAGTCCAGTCAGCCCATCTGGATATCTAAACTTTGAACTCATGACCAGAGGCTTGTAAGTCAGTGCTAAGCTAGGGATCTCTTGGCTAACTTTAACATAGAGATCCATGACTGAGTTTGAGCTCCTTTTTTGCCTAAGGGAGGAAGCAAACCCTAAGTTCTCAGTAATCACCTCCATTGAGCTGGGAATTGGTTCTGCCACCATGCCTGTCACCCAATATCTGCCACAGAGCTGTGCAGGGGACTCTAACAGGGCATGAATGGACAGAATCCAGCTGGGGGACCTAGCATATGAGGGGGGTTTACGTCTTCCCCCAGTCTATAATCCTGGTTGCTGTTGAAAGCACCTAGGAGTGCTATGCAGATTGAAAGATTGAAAGCATCTCCTTGCCCCCACACCAGCTCTGAAGGAAGAGGGGAAACAAAGCCAAGCAACCTCCTGGCTCACAGAGGCAAATCTAAAGAGGCCGCCCAATTGGCAAAGAAAAGCCCAGCCCAACAATTAGTGTGCACCACCCACATGCCGGGGCACAACTCACCTGGCTGTTTTCTTACAGCACATGTGCAACCCCCCCACACACATACACACAACACACACACATATCCAAACAATCAAACCATTTTCTAAGTGGAATAAAACATTCCATCCTGAGCAGATCACTGCTCCATCCTGAAAAGATCACTATGCTCCTGACTGCTCTGGGCAGCGGGCTGCTATCTCCTGCTCCCTGGAGCACCTGATCATGTGGCCACACCAAACCCTGCCCAAAGCTCATGAATAGCACATGTAAGCTGGTGACCCTCCTGGGAACCCCATAGTCAATGTCACTCCCTTGTCTGGGGAGGCCAAAGATGCTAGTACTCATAAGGCCATGCTATCCTGAGAACACAAAGATGCCCCATCTTCTCCAAGTGCTGTGTGCTGACACTACTGATCCCCTAGATCCACAGCCAGGGGCCCCCATTTCTCAGTGCTAAGGCTCAAGGCAGAATCTTTACTTCTTCCCCCTGCAGGTGTAGGTGGGGAACCCCCTGGGCTGTAGAATGTCAGGGAGGCCCCTTCGACCCCTAAATCTTTGCTGAGTCCATGAAAATGGTTAAGGGCCTAAACTGAGTTTACAGTTAGACCCCACCAGGGTTCTGCCCTCAGGTAGTCCCAGGGATCATTGGATATACAGCTGTAATTCAGACCTTGGTATGACTTAGCACAGGCCTGACTCCCTGTGCACATAAGCCAGACTTTTCCTCACTTTGGAACTGCTTACTCAAGCTCAGAATTTATTCACAGCTCCATCATATAGCTTTTCAGAAAGCTTTCTTTCTTTGCTTCCCTTTTCTTCACATTCATTCCCTCCTTTCTTCCCTCCACTCCCCTTCCCTTTATTCCCTCTCTCCATTCTTCTTTCTGCCCTGCCTTCCTTCCCTCCATCTTTCCTTCATCTGCTCTCATCCCTCCCTCCCTTCCTTCCTTGGTCAGAGAAGGTCCCAGCTCTGCACACAAGAATCACTCCTGGCCATGCTCAGGGGACCGTATGGAATGTTGGGGATTAAACCCAGGTCAGCCACATGCAAGACAAATGTCCTCCCCACTGTAATATCACTCCAGTTCCCACAGCAACTATTTTCCCACAAGTCTGGGTTCTCAAGCATGACTGTTCCCAGGCTGGCAAAGCACCATTCCCCACCTGCCGAGGCGGGTGATCCACAGCAGGACTCCCAGAGATAGGGTGCTGGTGAAAGGATAATAGAAGAGAATAGACTCCTAGGCAGGCCTGCAATCACAGGAAACACACAGGGGTCCCAAGACCGGCTAAGTTCAGTGGCAGTTTCTGGCTCATTGTCTCCCACAGTTAAGTTTTCTAGATTTTGTGGCCAGGTAAATTCTAATAAAAGAACAAGAGGGACCAGAGAGCTACTATGGAGGGTAGGTAAGGTGTTTGCCTTGCACACGGTTCCCTGGGTTTGATCTCCAGCACCCTTTGTGGTTTCTCAGGCACCACCTGGGGTCATGCCTGACACAGAGCCAGGAGTAAACCCTGAGTGCTGCTGGGAGTGACCCAATAAATATATGAACAAAAGGGGATGTAGCTAAAAGTTTCTGACTGTGTTTACCATGCTGGCCCTGCTCAGAAGTCATGGGAGATGAGCTGGGTCACTGCCACCCCCAAAGTCTCTGTAGGGCACATGCTGTTGAAGAAATAGACATGTGGTGGGTTAGGTTGCCCGAGAGGCGCAGACTAGCTAGGTCGCCACAGTATGCGTCTTTGCCCCAACTCCTCCTACCACCAGGAGAGCACTGGAGAGACGGGAGGTAACGTTGCTCTAGTCATAGGTGTCCCACAGCCACTGAAGAAGACATGGTTTGGGGAGAGGGGGTCGCCATCTCTGTGCATTTTCCTAAACCCGCTACAGGGGCCACATGCTGGCCCGCTGGCCCTGCTGGTGAGAACGAGTCAGAGATGTTATCTTGGGTTGGCACAGGCGAGCTGGCAGCTGTGTAGATAACTCTGAGAATCAAGTGCTAATCTTTTTCCAGCTCCAATTAGGTTACTAGCCTTGAGACATCTTTATTACTCAATTACCCTTTGCTTTTTCCTCCCCATTCCTTGACGAGATCACCTTGATGAATGTTGCTCTCCCAACACAACCTCTGAAGCAATCCAGAGCTTGGCACTTCTGGGGGACACAGATTTCAGACACTTGGTGGTACTTCGAGTGGCACTTGGCACCAACATGCACTCCAACTCTTCTGAGGAAATTTGAAATGGCTCCTCCCATTTCTTTCCCTTCCTTCTGCTTGGGACTCTTCTCCCATTCTCTCCCCTTGGCACATTTCTACCCATCTATTACAACCACCATTACACATACTCCTTCCAGGAAGGAGAAGAAACTTCTCCCTGACACTGGTCTTGCCCCCTACGCCCTTCCACCCTACCCTGTATTCTCTATAGACTCATTCATGCCCTTCCTGACCTGACCTTTTCTAAGTTTTAATTTTGGATGGAATGGGATCCTGTCTTTTTTATTGCCAAATAAAAGAATGGTGTCCACTACAGGTCTTATGGCTGACCTTCAGGCCACAGAGTTGGGCCTATTAAAGGAATCTGACATTGAGGGATGGTTCACAGAACTGGCCATGTGAAGTGATTCTGATCAGGGCCCCCACCCCCTCCACCCCATGTACTAGCATCTCCGGAGCTGCTAAAAAACAAGTGCAGTCAGAGGCCGGGGTGCACAGTCCCACGGGCCCTGGGCGGGCTGGCACAGTGACAGGATGTCAATGAATGAATCATCTGAGCGTGGAGATGACTGATAACCGCTTGCAACAATGTGTGAGCCTCTCAGGAGATATCGATTCTGATGATAGATGAGGAAGGAGGTGGTGGTGGAACTTGCCCAGGATGCAGTGAAGGAACTTGCCCGAAATCATCCAGAGAAGGGCAAGCCTGCCAACAAGACCCAGACCTGATCCTTAAAAGCATTGAGCTCCCCGACAGGTACCGCCTACTCTGAGATTCAGGGGGTGCCTTAGCTTTCAGCACTTGTTTTGGGGACACTTCTCAGAGTGTTTATGCCCAGCCTCCTGAAAGCAGAGTGAGCTCAGGCCTTCCAGTTCTCTCCCAGTCTCCACGCTCGTTTTGAAGTAACTGTGGATTTGACTGGATTCTCTTTTGTTTTGTTTTGAGTTCACACTCAATTGTGTTCAGGGTTTACTCCTGTCTCCATGTTCAGGGACATTTTCCGAAGGTGCTCAAGTGCTCTCGAGACTATATGTGGTGTCAGGGATGGAGCCGGGATTGCTGCATGCCAGGCAAAGCCCCTACCTGTTGTCTGTACCCTTGTCTGGATTTCTTCTCTCCTTAAATTTCACCTTCTCTTGCATCCTTTCCCCCAGATGCTTCTCTTCCAAATTTGTATGGTTTTAACCATCTGTAAGTATTGGTCAGTACCCAATGAACCTCAGGGCTTTCTGGACCTTGGTTCTCTAACCAGATCCCAAATGCCATAGAGGCTTTGATTTTATTGTCTGCTACAGGGCCTGCACCAAGGTAAGACTTGCAAGAGGTTCTAACTGTGTGTGTTGATTCATGCATAGTCTGTGTGTTGGTACATGCAACTGGCTTCACTGTCTTGCTCTGCATGTGCTGCAAGGGCCAAACCGCCTCTATATCCAAATCCTTCTCTACAGGAGCCAGAATCTTTAGAGGAAACCATGAGCCTTGCTCACGAATTCCTTTCAGGGGATAGAATGATGCTGCCTTGTTGGCTTTTTCCTCATTTTTTCCATCCACAGTCACTGGCACTTTGTTTTCCTCATTCTTTGCAAGCAAGAACAAGAACATAAGTTTTCAGAGGGGAAAAGATGAGATAAAAACCACGAAACACAGTAGAAGGGAGGGAGTCAGCAGACTGAGGGCTTCCACCTGATCATGGGGAAAGGTACAGGAACTCGGGATGGGTGAGAAGCAGGATCAGCCAGGCTTTCGACCTTTCTCTCTTTGGGGATGAAGCTGTGCTCAGAGGGACAGGGGTTCCCTCCTCTTGATTCTCAGACAAGTTCAAGGCTGCAGGACATGACACTGCCTGGGTCCTGTGGTGCCAGAGACTATCCAGTCTGCCCTGTTAGAAACATGATCAAACCAGGCTGAACCCACAGGCCAGGCCTGAGCCTCAATCTTGACCTGTCTCTCCATCCTGATCAACCTTTTTATATCTACAGATCTATGGGCAAGTTGTTCTGGGCAGGACATTGGAATTACCGAGGTGCAAAGTGAGGAATTATATAATGTATCTATATAGATATAAATCTATAGAAATGTATATGGTAAGTCCAGCTACCAGAACCAGTGTGCTTAGGAGTGTGTGAGCATGTGTGTGAGAGTGAGTGTATGAATATATGAATTTGTGTCTATGTGAAGTGTACATAAGTATGTATATTTGAATATGTGATTATATGCATGCAAGTATGTGTGTATATGAGTGTATTTGAATGTGCATATTCAAAGTTGTGCAGAAAAGTTGTGCGTATACAAGTGTGCATGTGTGTGAAGTTATGTGTGTATATGTGTAAGTGTGAATGTGTGTGTGTACCCTTGTTACCCACACCTGGCAGGACTGGTGGGACCAAACTCAGAGACCAATGGGGCTCCAGCTGGGATCTGAACTCATGAACAGAGGTGCATGAGGTTGCAAGGCAGATGCATTGAACCACTACACTTTTCCTTTGGGCCCAAGTAAATCAATGTTTCAAAAGGAAGGAAACACTTCAAAATGAGAAAACATCATCAATTAACATGCTCAATGATCTCCGTGCTCCCCCTCCAAGAAAAAAACTAGATGATCTTCATTCACTTAGCATGATAGCATTGTGGGAAAGGGAATAATCCCACTCAGGAAATATTCACAAGGTGAAATGACCTGTGACCAGGTGGGTTCTGAGCTAAGCTGGCTGGGCTGATCCAGATGAGAGGAGAAAAGGACAGTGGGGTCTGGAACACTGAGGTCAAGGTGTAACTGGTGTTATTTATTTTTGCCTTTTATTTGGTAAGGGCTCACTCAGAAGTACTTAGGGGCCTGCTCCTAGCTTTGCATTCAGGGATCACTCAAGGCATTGCTCAGGGGACATATAAGGTGTTGGGGATTGAACCCAGGTTGGCCACGTGCAAGACAAGTGTTCTACCTGCTGTACTATCACTCTGGCCCCTTCTGGTGTTACTGAGGTGGGGAGCATACATTCAACAGCAGTGTTCAGGGCTTAGTTCTGGCTCTGTGATCAGGGTTCACCCCTCATGGGTTCAGGGAGCCATATGGAGTTCTGGAGATTAAATCTGGGTCAGCCACATGGGAACCAAAAATCTTCCTACTGTAATATCACTTTGGTCCCTGTACTTGTGTTTAAAGCTGGAGTTTCCAATGCCTGGGACATGGATCTCTCCTGGCCTGCAGACATGATAACATTGAAAAGAACTTGGCACCCCACGCCACACACCTTCTAGGTAAAGCCAGGTGCCCAGAGGTACTAGTACTGAGAGCCACTGGTTAGGTCAGCCTTTTTTGAGGGCATTGCTGGAGAGATTTGGGGCTACATCTGGCATTGCTCCTGACTTACTCCTAGCTCTGCACTCAGGGATCACTCCTAATAGTTCATATGCTGTGCTGGGGATTATAGAAAGGTTGGCTATATGCCAAACAAATTCCCTATTCTCTGTATGATCCCTCTAGCCCCCAAAGTAGAGTTTCCTAAACTCTGGGTCTTGACCGATAAGTGGTCACACAAAGTCCAGCAACAATGAAAGATTTCTAAACATACCACAGTCAAACATGAACTCATAGTCAGCCACAGCCACACGTATTCATGGAAGCTCCCAGGTTGCATTTCTTGGGCACAGAAGGGGTCATGCAAGTGAGAATCAGAAAAAGCAGATGATCATGCCCCACCTGTAGCTTCCATCCTCTTTTCCTTGACCTGTGAACCCCATTAAAAACCTGAAAGTAAAATGCTCCATGACTTTATAAAATTTGCCATTAGCAGTGCTTTTTCTCCCCACTCCCTTAAAATGAAACTTTATGAAATTGAATTTGAGGTGTTCATTATAGGAAGTTCATTTGCAAAGCAAAACTGGAGTGATTCATGACCTTGGCACGGGGTCATCTCGATCCATCCACCAGCATGGGACCAACTATTCACAGACACCTCTCAGCTCTGCCTAGACAGGGGACAAGTTTGCTGAGTGACCTGAGCTTCTACCTATGTGCTGCTGCTCAGGTTACTGACATCTCAGGGAGCTGGAGAGGGCACACAATGCCAGAACAGGCATGTTCCCCTCACATGTGTGTCTGTATAAAACAAAACATGCTTTCTATTCTGGGCTCCTGGTGGGAGGGAAAGGAAGTGCTTTGGGAAGGCTGGCAGGTGGGGCAAGGGGGCAATTGGCAATCTTGAAGCTTTTAAATCTATTTCTAAGGAAACTGAGGAATGGGGGTCAGATTATTAGGAACTCTGGGCCAGAGAAAGCATCAGATTCTCAACCAACATCTTCGATGTTCTTGGGACCCAATCAGCTGAGGGTGGGCACGCAGGAGATACACGTTCTTTTCACTTACCATTTTCTTCCACTTCATCCTGCGGTTCTGGTACCATGTCTTCACCTGTAGCTGAGTAAGGCCCAGAGACTGGGCCAAGTCCAACCTATGAGGCAATGAGACAAGAAGGGGAAGCTGAGGGAGGGGAGGGGTGCTGCAAATATGGGGTCCTGAGAGCTCGCTCCATACATTGCTAACTAAAGTGTGGCCTCCAGCTTGAGCCATTTCTTCCCCCCAAAAAGTTTGGCTTTCCTTCCAAGATACGAATGTGTGACACCCTGAAAAGCTAAGCAATGTGTCCGGATACCCACACTACTGCCAACACTTAGCAGTCTGCAGGCCTCTGAAAAAGATTTCATAGCCTTCCCTTCAAAGTCCATTTCCTGGGACCTAAGAGAAAACTGCAAGTAAATATAGTGATGCTCTTTTTCAGAGAAGACAGTTAATTAGACACTCTTTACAAAGATGGCCAAATCCTGTTCATCTCTTGTTTTGTCAATAAAGTTTTATTGGAACACAGGCATAGGCATTTGTGATAATAAAGCAGGTAAGGCATTTGTCTTGCACACGGCTGACCTAGGTTCAATCCCCAGCACTTCATATGCTCCTGAGCCCTGCTAGGAGTGATTCCTGAGCAAAGAACCAAGAGTAACTTCTGATCACTGCTCAATTTTTGCAACCTCTACCTCAAAAGCTAAAGTCCTTTTCCTGTCTCAATTCCTACCTTGCACAAAAATGGTGGACCCAAACCCACCCTGGAGAGAAAGGGGAGAGCCATCTTGTCGTTCTGGAGACTCCCTCTTCACTCCAATTTGAGCGCCACATCCTACTTGGAGCCTCTGATTTTCACTTGTCACGGAGTTGGTCTCTGTCTCCTCTCACAGGCCACCCACTACCTAAATGGTGCCAAAGTCTCAAAACGGCCTCTGCTTTCTTCTAAAGAATTGTTTCTTTCTCTATCATCCAATTGTAAGCATAGCGTTTGCCTTTGGCTTCTTTTACTGCCCCAAATGTGCCTCCCAGACTCTAAGTCTAGATCAAAGACCCCTCAAATGCTTTCTCTTGCACAATGAAGCCCTATCCTTTTAGAATGTCAGATTCTGAAAGAAATTGTAACTCTGTCACCCCTCCTGCTGCCCATTCTCCAGGCCAGGCTAGCAATGGTCCTGCATTCTCTGTTCTGGACATCAAAGCCATTCCTGAGACAAGGACAGCTGGTGCTGATTCCAAAAACACATCCACCATATCCTGAGTGTCCTATCGCCTGGGCCACAGTCTGGGCCCCTCCCTGTGCTCTTTTGTTTATTCATTTCCCAAAGCTGGGAAGCAAGTAGGTATAGTTGTCTTTTTTTACAGAAAAGACAGTTGATTAAATCATCTTTGTAAGGATGACCAAATCTACTCCATTCTAAATCCTGTCCACTTTCTGTTTTTTTGTCAATAAAGTTTTATGGGGGGGTCAAAATACAGTTTATTGAACATGGTCACACATATTGGTAATAGTTACTAGCTATGGCTACTTTTCTGTACTGATTCAGAGTTAAAGAGCTGTGGCAGAGACCACAGGGTGCCCCCAAACCTACGAGGGCTACTTACTGACCCTCTGCTAAAAATCTTTGTTATCCCTTTGGAAAACATGGCACCAGAACTCAAATCTATTTTCTTCTGGTTTCTCTGGCCACTCTTGCCCTCCTTATCTTTGTTGGTTCTTCAAAACTTTGCTGAGCTCTCAAAGAATGACACAATGAATTGCAAGGCATGAAAAATAGCCCTTATGAGAAAAGGAACCAAACCCTGGCCTAACTAAGGACAATGCTAGGGGATACCCTAGACCCCCACTGGCAGGAGCCAGTACCAGCCCAGTACTTCTTGTAGTCTCCAGGCCATGTCCCCACAACCATGGGGTCATCGTCAAACATCTGGATAGCAACTGGGTCATGACCACCCCTTTGGAGGAG
>PVKC010009798.1:0-26387 GCA_004027635.1 Crocidura indochinensis | reverse complement strand
CAATTTGTTCCCCAAGTAGATATTTTAGGAATCTGGAAATAGACAAAAATTTAGTTTCAGATTCGCATAGGAAGTCTTATAAGAGTACTAGTTATATTGACTGAATAAGTAATGAAAGCTAATTTTGAACTCAATTGCCTTTAAGTTCTTAACAAGCACATTAATACTCATAGTCCTGAGTTTTTCTTGCCATAGATACCCTACCCTGATCAGTGATTGAACCCTACCCTAGGGTGTAACCTGGCAAAATTGTTCTGTATGTAAACATTTCTTGGGATTAGTATGTTACTGACCCTACCCTGATTGGTGTCTGTGCCCTGCCCTAGGGAGTGACCTGGCATTCTGCCCCTACCCTAGGGTGGTACCTGATTCTGGAGTATAAAGCAAGGCTCTGTAGAAGGTGAGGGGCTTTTTGTTGGAACAGATGCTGAGTCATTGGACCTCAGTTCTTTCTACCGAATAAAGCTGATATTTCCACAAGTCTGACTCTCCGTGAGCTGTTTACTCGCCGATTCACTTCAGAACCGATGGTTACTGGGTGGTAGACGCGTTCTCCGAGCTGGAGGGGAGAGAACTCATCCTCCCTACCTCCGTTAGCGAACCTCTCCCGGGGACAGATTTCTACACTTGACCTTTCCAAATTTTTATAAAATTTAGTAAAATATTTCTATAATTTTTAAATTAATTTCCCTTTGTTGTTTTTGCAACAACAAGGTTTACCCATGAACCTGGCTGAGACATTCATATCTTTTCAGCTCTGGTGCTCACAGGGGTTACACATAAATTGGTGTGGTTACTCTCTGGGCCACTGTGGTCACTGAGGTTTGCACATGTAATAAAATAGACCATTTTCATGTTGGCTTCCAAGTGAAATTACTCATCTTCCTTCTTAGGATCACATGGCATCCTGATGAGACTGCATTTGAGCTGTACTGTAACACATTTGTAGAGATTTGACAAGTATAATTACTCGGAAGTATATTACAGGAAGAAGCTGAGCAAAGCCAATTTGCTAAGCAAAACAATCAATATGGACTCAGAGATTAGTGGAGTTTGGTTGGAGCAAACAAAATTAGGAAGCAAATTCATGCATATGAAAATGATTGAGGATAGCCAAGATTGAGAATGATGGCATTACCATTGCCCACTACATAGCAAGGGCAACTTTGGTTCATACAATTGATAAAAATAGATCCTAATTTCTTTTGTTTCAATTTGTCATCAGAAGAATAGTTAAGAATTAACAACACTGACCATGAGTTAATCATAATCTGTTCTAAATTGATTATAAATAAATTAGCTTTTAAGCCATATTTTGCAAGACATTCTATAGTTAAGAACCTAAAACCTTCCTAGCTTTATTGTCCTTGATTCCCAGCCTATAGCTACTCTAATAAACTTTTCTCCAAGGTATTTCCTTCCTGTGTTAAAGTTCTTTATGTTTCTTTCTAAAATGACAGTAGACATTTTTATAAGATTTTTCTTAATTTGAATCACTTTAATTTATAATAATTATTGGGTTTCATGCCTGCAATGTTTCTTCATTATAATTTTCACCATAGAATCTGCTTCCCTCAACCACTGACTATTTCAGAGTTCAACTCATTACCAGCCTCACTCTGCACCCAACTCATCTTGTTAAACTCAAGTTCTATAACTTATATCCATCCTGAATTATAGTCTCTGTAAGATTTAGCATCATCACTCTATTCTTTTATGGCTAATACCTTGTCACGACTTAAATATATGGATGTGGTTGACATAAAATGATTGTGCTTTTTAAAATGCTAAATATGAATGCAGATGTGCAACTTGCATTGACTTGACAGCATTCCTTGATTTGATTAGGTACATGTCAAGTGTTCCACAATTAGAGTTACACAAGATGCCCTAAAATGCAAACATCCAACACACTTTATCCTGAAACCTGTAATATTATCCTGGAAACTCATTAATTGCTGGAAATGTTCTGATTTTGGAGTAATCACTGGTCCCATTCTTCAATTAATTATTTTGATTTTTTATAAACTTAAAAACAAACAACATCCTGTGGCTTAGTATTTCTAGGTAATGGTACTTGGTCCCTAAAAATGTGCTATTTTTCTCAGAGATACCAATAGTTTGGATAGGAAATATTTTGAAAGGGCATCACTAGTTCTGGGCTCTTGACCCAGCCAAAATAGATGACATACAGGCAAGGATTACTCAATATCTCAATTCCTGCCATCAACTTCCAAATTTTCCTGGGTGCTCAATAAATATTTTTAGAAGGAAATATTTCCAAAATGTTTGTACTTCAGGAGTTTCTTCCTCAAACAATACTGTCCAGTATCAACATAGTCTGAGAATAACCTTATAAAGAGCATTAAAAATGAATTTAGAGGGACCGGAGCCTTAGCACAGTGGTAGGACATTTATTTGCCTTTCAAGAAGCTAATCCAAAACATACCTCAGTTTGATCCCCAGCATCCTATGTGGTCCCCAAGTTAGGATCAACCCCTGAACATCAGGAGTAACCCCTGAGGCTACTCATCACAAGGTATGGCACAAAAACAAAAACAACAACAAAAAAAGAGTACTGATGGCTTGGTATTAGCTTTCTTCTTTCATCCAAAACCTGAAATTAAGGAAGTATTTGATTAAGAGTGATCCTGGACATTTGCAGCTTTAGCTATGCCTCATATTCAAAAAAGTTTGAATACTCAAATTCATTCCTGTTCAATCTGGCCTTCTTACTGGTGTATTGTTGAACCTCAGGTCATTATTTATTACTTAAGGACTTTCATTTTCTGTCATCCTCATTTTTAATTAAACTTATTTATTTTAGACACTGCGGTTTTGAGTTGTTCCTAATACTGTTGTTTAGGGCCTTTGGTAGTCCACCACAAATATAAAATCCCTTCTAACGTGGGCATCAGTTTACAAACCTTCCTAAAGCCTGACCCCTTGTCAGAAATAATTTACTTAATATTTTGTGTATGACTACTGGGTAATCAGAATTAAAATTATATATTGTCATGTGGCAGCACAAGTGGCCACATGGTGGTCCACGAATTTGAGGATCTGAAGAACTGGAATGATAAGCTTATATGACCACTGTGGTGATTCACAGGGAACCTCTGAAGAGACCTGTGTAATCAGCTGCAAAGCTAGTATGATCTTGAGATTTTTTGCTCTTTGGGTCTCTCTTTGGTGTGTTACATGAGTCTATGGCATTGGTCAAAGTACAGACATGGCAGAAGGCTCTAGATAATGAGTGTTGTTGCCAGGGACATCTAGATTTCAGAGGCACAGGGGGAGGCACCACTGCCTGGCTCCAAATATATTTGGAGATGACAACTACAAAATCATCTGCCATCCTTCCGAAAGCAAGCTTTTTAGCAGGATAATTCAGAAAACATTTTGTAATATTTTCTTAGAAAACTACTGTTAATTTCCCAAGTTGTTCCTTTAAGACAGGAAATGAAAATGCTAAGAACATTCTTGGAGTAAGCTATCTTAATGTGGGTCTATTGTTGGCTAAAGCAGGAAATTAGTCAACTTTTTTCTTTCAATAAAGGCCAAAAGTCTTTGCAGGCCAAGAGGCAAAGTTGGGAGTATTCTGTAGATACTGGCAACACAATAGACACAATAAAATCTTGCAATATTTACTTGATTGAGTGACAAGATATAAAATGTAATTGTGTTAAATGTTTTGCAAACTAAATCTACTCCTGAGAAAATAGACTCATTTTTTAATGGTGATGACCTTTCACTTAGCTGGGATTCGAAGCTCTGATCTCTTTCATTCATTGGTAACATTTATTGCTGTACAAATTCACTATCACCAGATACAGATTCTTTTTCATATAGAATGAGGACAGAAAATCTATGAATTAGAAGAGAGTTAGAGGCCCTAAAATCATGTGACTGTGTGTGTGTCTGTGTGTGTGTGTGTGTGTGTGTGTGTGTGTGTGTGTGTCAGTAGCTGCTTTGAAATAGCAAATGTATAGGGAAACAAATTTGATATAGTTAGCATTCTATTTACTTACTTTATTTTCTTTGGTGTTTGGGCCACAGCTGGTGGCACTCAAGACTCTCTCTTGATGTGTTTTCGGGGATTTCTCCTAGCAGGACCTGGGGGAAACATCAGGTATGATGTGTTTTACTTCGTTATGCAGTGTGCAATGCAAGCACCCTACCTGCTGTGTTTTTGTTTTAATCCAGTATATTTAACTTTTTTTTAAATAGAGCTGCTCATAGTTTTTCATGACCTTTTATAGCAGTCAAAATTTTATAGTGGGAAAATAATTTTTATTGGAAGAAATCTGGAGAAATATCAGAAGAAGAAAAGAGAGAGAATGAGAGAGTGGGAGAGAGAAAAAGATGTGTTTTCTAGAAACAAAACTGGTTTCTCTCTAGGGGGAAACATGAGAAGATAATTTTAGAGAGCAGGCTAAGTGTTCTATTATTTCTATGACAAATTCTCAGAAATTTAGTGACTTAAACCACACAGTCAGGAGCCAGAGCAGTGGTGTAAGTGATAGGGTGTTTGCCATGCATGCACTAACCTAGGATAGACCACGGTTCCATCCCCCCAGGTGTACCATATGGTATCTCAAGCCAGGAGCAATTTCTGAATGCATCACCAGGAGTAACACCCGGGCTCACCGGGTGTGCCCCCCAAAAAAGGCAAATAAAATCAAACAAAAACAAACAAACAAACAAAAACACAACACAGTTATCGCCATGCAGTTTTGATAGTTGAAGTGCAGGTCAGTCTTGCTCAGGCTGTAGTGAAGGTGGTCAACACATCTGGTTCCTTTGCATTCTGCGAGGAAAGAATCTGCTTGTTCCCTTTTAAGCTTCTAGAGGATGTGTAGCCCAGATATTTCACACCTGCCCCACATTCTTTCCTATCCTCTCTCCATCATCACTTGTCTAGGGCTAACCCTGATGATCCCATCTACTTCTTTTCTGTTCTGATTTCAGTTGCTCCGTGATGCTCCACTACTTCAAGAAGGCTACTCTGTATATCCTCACAGATGCCAAATCCCTTCTACTATGCCAGGAAACATTGACCTTGCCCTGAGAATTAGCACCTAGACTTCACGGTTGATCATTGCTCAGCCCACCCCAGGACCACCTAAAATTCCTACAATGTTGAATTCCTACATATTGAATTTTTACTGGCTCTCCATGGTCAGTTAAAATATTCCTCGAGTTCAATAAGGATAGAAAATTTATTTTTCTTCTAAAGAACACAAGTGGTTATCAAAAATGGTAATGTAATTGTTGATCTTATATTTTTGAAGTCATAGGTATTATTTAGCATTATATTTAGCTTATAACAAAGTAGTTAGCTACTGATGTGTCTTCATTTTACTTATATATGGTTCTTCAACATGTGTTGAGCACAATGATCAAATCTGGATAGCAATGTAAACTGCAGTTTTAATACTGTTTTAAAAGTGCAACCTCCTTCTAAAATGATCCCAACAGGAATATGTTTGATAAATCAGGGAGGAATGAATTTCATTGTTTTTCACCAAATCAAATGCAGGAAATCAAGCATATGAAAATCATATCCCTTGCTCATCTTCTGAATGTTGATTCAGAAATGTTTGTAGAAGTAATTATGTGGAGAAAGAACAAAGGATTTTTAATTAATTAGCAATAATCAGGTAGGTTCTCAGCTACTGTAGGTAGACAGGAAGGAAATAATTTGAATAGATTAATACATGATATTTGAAAAACTCAAAAGATATTTGTATAGGATTGATTAGCACTTACCTTTAAAATAGAGAAATAAATTCAAATTTGAATTGGAAATTCTGTTTTATAGACTCACATTGTATAGTGCTATGAAATAGAAATCACTGAACATAATTAATTCAGCTAAGAGTTTTTTTAAAGATATGGGCTATAAAATATTTGTTGGCAAGATAGTTGAGATTATTTAAATATGTGAAATCCAGTAGCAAATATATTGACTTTATGAAGTTAGTTTTTAAGATTCAAATCAAACACACATAGATTTTTCAAAGTATGACGATGATAAACCCAAGATAAAATTGCGGTTTAATATATGATCAGTATCTCAATATATGCATATTATCTAAGTAACTTTAATACATATTTATTACATTTTCATATTTATTTTGTGCTTATAAATATGTCTTATTTTGCATCTATAAAGCTTATCAATGAGAATATTGCAGTAAGAATTTTGTTTCATACAGATAAAACACTTAGAAAATTTAGGCCATAAGGAAAAAATATACTAGTGATACATTTCTCAAAATATAGGAAATGGCATTTTTCTAAAAAATTACACAGGTCACTTTTGCTTCAGTTAGTTTTATTGCCTAATAAAGGGGAAACTATGTAGAATCCTGGAGTAGATTCACCAATTATGGATAAGAAGGGGTTATGTAGTGCTCTGAAGTGTAAAATACATCTGTGCAAACCAAGATGCCATATCTCAAAGGCAAATCACAGCATGAAAATGATGAGAATAAATTGTGCCAGACATGTTGTAGCATGCAAATACATGGTAACAACAAATGACATACGTAATCCAAATAGAGGCTTATGCTTTGGAAGGTTAAAAGTGACCAGATTTCAACAAATACTTTATTTTAGAATAGATGATGTAGCAACATAGTACAATATATAATTCAAACACATTATTATTCTGTTTCGAAAAGGAAATCTAAACTACAGTAGAATATTTGTTCTACTATTTTATTTATTTCATTGATATAGTATTTGGTATGATATATTATGATTTAATATATTAATATTATAATTTAATATATTTAACATTATTTAATAAATTACTTTCTATATTTACATCGGTACATTATTTTTAATATTGTTTAAAAATTTGAAATAGTTTAAAAAGAGTTACCATTGGTAATTCAATTGAATCTGAATTGTACATATAAATGTATCATTGCTAAAATTGGCAATTAATTTTAACTCTATTACTAGGAAAAGATTGTATTAAGGCTCTAAAGTTAAAAGAAAAAAATGAAAGATGATTATATATAAGAATACAAAAGACATAATAGATTTTTCAGAACTATTTTATGATTTAAACTTCACCTGTATTTAAGTTATTTCCATGAATTCAGTTCTTTCTAAGACGGCAGAGACTTTATAATCATACCCAAATTTTATACAATGTAAGCTAAAAGTGTCCTGTTTTCCAACAATCTCATAATCATATAGGTTGAGTACATAAATATTCTAGACACACACCTGGAGGTTTTGCATGCACTGTCTTATTATATTTAGTGGTCATCATAGCAGTCATTGAATCAAATAGAAAATTAAAATCCGTATCATTGCACGATTTTGGTTCATGTGAGATATTTGGTAATTAAGAAATTTCAGACTGAATTTATGATGATCTCATTCTAAGCATGATGCTCGCTTTCATATGTTCAAATCTCTTCTCTGATAACTATGCAGAAGAACATGATTATATATAAAGTATAGTAGGAAAGGAACTCATCCTTCCATGTGGGACTTAATCCCTTGGATCACATATTATCCGCTAAGTACCACCAAGCACTGAACAGAGACGGGAGCACGCCCTGAGCACTACAGTTGTATCCCCCCCCCAACAAAAAAGAATAAAAATAAGAAGAAACATCATTTTCTGCCTAGCTTTACTGCAGACTGTGTATATGGGCGAAATAGAAAGGGTACTTACTTTGAGCCTTGAACTATATTTGAACCAAGAGTAGTTACTAAGTTCATCCCACTGTAAATGTGTGTGAACATGTTCATATGGCTATGTCACTGTGAGAATGGGAAGATCTGTTACTTTTCCTTCTTTAACTAAATAAAATATTGGGTCTTCTGATTACTGACATTACAAAGAAACCCTCTGTAAGCCGTAGGCGAGGCATAAGGCATCCTTGCAATATTGTGGTAAACTCTAAAGGAGAAAATAGGAACAAGTAAGTTATCTCCTTTATTCTTGTTTGGTTGTTATTTTTGGGGGGTTGGGTTTTTGGGTCACACCTAGCAGCGCTCAGATGTTATTCCTGGCTCTACACTCAGAAATCGCTCCTGGCAGGCTCGGGGGACCATATGGAATACTGGGAATAGAACCACCATCCTTCTGCATGCAAGGCAAATACTCTACCTTCATGCTATCTCTCTGGCCCCTAACACCTTTGTTCTTGAGATATTTTCATAATATAAATGAAGAAAGACACACTTATAATGATACATACATGTGTGTGAATATATACAGATTATATATATTTTCAGTATTAGGCCAATGCTGTATAAAATATTTTTCAGAATTGCTTATACTAAAAGTATATTCATAGAAATAGAAGAAATATTAGCTATTGATTTTCTCTACAAGGAATTTAACATCATGACTAATACATAAATACGTATGAAAAGATCTAATAAGCAACTCACTATTTATTAAAGTTACATAAGATTTATATTCACATCTCTAAATCCAGTCTGTATTACTTTAATATTATGTATTTGAAAATTTTTATATAAAGATTAGCTTTTCAAAGCTTTAGTGGAAAATAAGGATATCTTTTAGAACCTTTAAGAGAAGAACAATATGTACTTAAAGGAATTCTCTTAATATCTTTTGCATTTAAAATATTTTTACTGCACACAATAACAGTTTGATAGTTATAAGTCTTCACCTAACATACTCCTGTTTCAGTAGCTTACAGACTTATAAAAAAACCCACTTGACATGGGATTTGTATTATTGTTAGCAGTCTTGATTTTATTCTCATTCCTAAATTAACATAAATCCATTCATTGGTTCTATATCTTTTCTTTGAAACTATTGGGAATATAGTTAATAAAGCATATGTGACTAGCTTAATATCTAAAATTAATAATTTTTCTCATACATTTTTTCTTCTCTAAGCTTGGTAGTCCCAGAGATTTTAGCTCTTTCATCATTACAGTCTCTCTTATTTGACTGCACACTGACAAACCAATGCACAACTTGAAAATGTGATGTGAAAACATGAGTAGTATATTCTAATACATAGAACACCAAAATTTTACTTTTCATCAGCTCAACTTTTACTGCTTATGTGAAGAGAAAATTCATTTTTTAGCTATCTTCTGTGTTTGAATGTTTTTTCCATTCAAATGGGTAAAAGTTTCACAGGCAACATTTCCTAGAATCCAGATAAAGAAACAGCCACTGAACAGCAATTCTGTTCAGTTGGATAAAATTGAATCTGCTGGGATTTCATGATCACTAGAAGTTCTGGCCAAAATGCATTAATGTCTGATCCTGACATATCTGCTCTAATTGGTTGTTACCCTGAATCAACTGTACATTTTATATTTATTTATTTACTTATGGTTTTGGGGCCACACCCGGTAGTGCTCAGGGTTTGCTTTTGGCTCTGAGCTCAGAAATCGCTCCTGGCCTGGGGGACCATATGGGACTCTTGGGGGATCGAACCGAACCACTGTCAGTCCTAGGTCTGCTGTGAGCTCCAGCCCCTATATCTTTATTTTTGAGAGGCCATTTAATAGGTGATTTGTACAGTTAGGCTCACTGGATGACGACTCTTACTTTTATCTCCAGCCTCACAAGACCTGAGATTATTGTTGTTTAATGATCCTTTCATTTGTCCTTTGTCCCAGATAAATAAATCAGCAGCATGCAAGGAGAGGTCCTTAACTTCTATACGATTTATCCTGCACCATTGCTAGCTCTAACTTTTCTGTAGACAAATTCAAATTCACTGAACGAAGTACTACTGAAACATCCTGAAAACCTCTGATAGAAGTTCAGTTCATTATCCATCATCATCATCAAAAATGATCAGCCTTTTGCATTTCTTCATTTCTACCTGGTGAAGATTCACTGTCCCAGTTACATCAATCTTGCTGTGCCTACATTAATTCTCCTTCTGGATAACTTTCTTCATTGCCTTCTAATATACTTTTTTTTTCATACTCTGAGAAGTCTTAGACTACCTCACATCAGTCACTTTCAATCTTTCCAGAATAAGACATTAGAAAAAAAATCTCCCTTATCATATTTCTTACCATCACTATAACTCTGTCTCTTTCTTTAATTCTCAGTCACAATTCGCGACAGATTAGATAACCCTCAGTGTAAGAAATTCCCTCAATTTCTAACAAAGTCAAGACCTTTCTGTACCAAACCATTGTCTCTGACAAACGCAAAAGCATCTTTATCAGCCATTTGTAAAGTTTTCACCCACTGAAATCATTGGCTTTTTTTTCAAATTTTTCACAAAATGAAAGTCTCACAGTCCTTGATTTTCATTAGTTATCTCTTTTCTGAATTTTATACATCACAGATCTCCTTTATTCTCCTCACAATAGGTGTTGGAATTCGTAGGTTGCATTTCATTTTCCCTTTGCTCTTCTTATTCATATATATTTTGATTTAGAAAATTGTATCAATTCTTTCCTTTTATTACATGGAAGTTTTGCAGCTGTGACTTCTGTGCTCAGTCTTCAAAGATTCAGGTCATGCATCAAGCTACTCACCAAACATTTCCTCTTGAATATTCCGTGGACATCTAAAACACATCAAAACAGATTTTACCATGCTCCTCTCAGAATATCCATTTGTTATATTACTCTTTTTAGAAGCAATTTGAAAATTAATGATGTGCTCTTTAGTTACATATGTAAAAAAACTATAAGTCCTTTTATCTCAAATCCATCTACCTTCAATTAATAATGGATGTTCATACGTTTACCTTCTTGTGAACCATATAACTCTCTAAAAGTACCACTACCACTTTTTAAATGAAAGTTTTTATTATTGCTATTTTGTACAATTCCTTTTATCTTCAACTTGGTTCCCTAGGTCTCTTCATTTTCTCCTACTAGATTCCCCTTTCTAATATGCTTTTGCTTTTAAAAGACTTTTTAAAGACTTTTGCTTTTAAAAATCTTTGGACACAGTCATGGGTGTATTTCCAGGGACCTAATTTCTCTCCATTGCTTCCTCTCCTCCTGGAGTCTGGATCTTCCCTGACCCTTTCATTTCTCATACTCATTCTGTGTAAATGCAATGTTTGATCTACAGCCCTACAGGCAGATATTCTCCCAAAGAGCATTCTTGTAACTCCAATGCCAAATATTGAATAGTAGATATCATAAATGTTTATGGGACTTTAAATTTCTTACATGAGCACCATTAGCAGAGACCCAACATAATTGTATTTGACATGGAAATGCAGTTCCGACTGATAAGTAAGTAAGGAAGGGGAAAGCATTAGATGGGATGCTGGGAATTGAACTTGGGTCCATCCCAGGTCAGAGGGTGCAAGGCAAATGCCCTACTGCTGTTCTATCACTCTGGTCCTGCCTCTCCTTTCATTTCCTCTCTCTTCTCCTCTTCCCTCTCTGTCACTCTCTCTCCTTTCTCTGTTTCTGCTGTCTGTCTCTTACCATATGGATAAGACCAGTTGAGCAGATCATGAGGGACCAGTATTTAGGAATTTGTACATGGGTCTAGACATAGAGGTACAGACTGGGGTAGCATTATACAAGGAGAAAGAAGTAAAATGGACATTGGAGTGGGACCCAGATGCATGTGCTTGAACATTGCAATAAACTCTTTTTATCCTTAATTTTTCTATGTAAATCTTTCATTAAATTCTAAGAACCCACTTGCCCAGGTAAGGCCACTTCCCTATGAACACTACTACTGATATAAGAGCTTACCACAAATATAGTGTCTTAGAGCCCAATGAGTTCACAGAGTAGTAGGTTGGCTGAGCTGTGGAATTGAAGATGATTTTATGGGACAGAGACCCTGACATTTTCAACTTTCAGAAGTCTTTTTGCAACCTCTTCCTCTCTCCTCAAAGCCAACATTATTGCAAGTCAGCCCCTGAAGAGGTTGACTGATGGAGGGATGGAGGATGAGGCCTTTCTCCTCCAGCTCGGACCACGCATCTGTTACCCTTTTCAGTTGGCGATTCTGAGGTGAAAGTGGCGGGAAGAAAGCCAACAGGCATTCAGACTTCCGAAGAAAACAGCTCTTTATTCCATAAAGAGGCCGAAGCCAAAAGGCCCAAGATAGGCCAGGAAAAAAGCCTCCCACCTTCCACAGATGCTTGTTTTTATGCCCCAGAATCAGGCACCACCCAATGGTGGGATCAGGTACCACCCAATGGTGGGAGCAGAATCAGGTACCACCCTAGGGTGGGAGAAGAATGCCAGGTCACACCCCAGGGTAGGGCACAATCACCCATCAGGGTTGGGTCAGTAACATAATAATCCCATTAAAATGTTTACATACACAACACAACATCACTTCTTTAATTTCCTCTCTGACTTTAGCTTCAATACTCGAGTCTCTTGAGCTTCCCTCCATCAATATTCCAGAGATTAATGCAACAAAAATGAAGATTTACTGTCTTCCTTGGTGTTTATGCAAACAAAGGAACTTTGTGTTTACATAAAGTCTATTAGATAATCCAGAAAAACATTACCGTTTTATATATTTTTTTCTTTTTTTCTTTTTTTCTTTTTTGGTTTTTGGGCCACACCCGTGATGCTCAGGGGTTACTCCTGGCTATTTGCTCAGAAGTTGCTCCTGGCAGGCACGGGGGACCATATGGGGAACCGGGGGATCGAACCGCAGTCCATCCTATGTTAGCGCAGGCAAGGCAGGCACCTTACCTCCAGCGCCACCGCCCGGCCCCACCGTTTTATATTATACAGTTTTTCACCCTTTCAAATTTCATTTTTCTTACAAGTAATCAAAAAGCAGAAATTATTGCTTGGACATTTTTTAGAGAAAAATATATTATCCTATCTACTAAGAAAATTCAATCACAAAATTTTACCTTGACCTTATTAAATTAGAACCCTCTAATTTAGACTCAATTTTTTTTATTAAATGCCATCACGAAATAGAGAATAAAGTTATTTTATTTGATTATTTAAACTTCTGCAATTTTTTTAATCTTTTAATCTTTAAAATGACTAAGTAAAAAAATTAACCAAAATTATTAACACAGAGTCATTTGAAATTTGTAATGTATCTACATTTGTTTTTTTTAACTATCTGATTTTATTTTCAGGTCTACTTTGTAAGGAAATTGTGAACTGTTTGTTAGTCTATTGTTAAAAGAGGAACACAATTGCCTCAAGCCACAGAAAAGTTATCAGTTTTTCATGAAACATGATGGACGATTCTACTACAATAAAATTTTAGATTAAAAAAAAATTGGGGTGCCCGGGAGATAGCATGGAGGTAAGGCATTTGCCTTTCATGCAAAAGGTCATCAGTTCGAATCCCGGTGCCCCATATGGTCCCCCGTGCCTGCCAGGAGCAATTTCTGAGCATGGAGCCAGGAATAACCCCTGAGCGCTGCCGGGTGTGACCCCCCAAAAAAAAAAAAAAAACAAAACAAAACAAAAAAATTGGGGCAGTTGAAGTAAGCTCGTAAACTAGCCTTGCATGTGACCAGTTGGGTTCAATTCCAGGCCCCACAAATGAACCCAGAACTTGCTACATATGAGCCCAGAGCCAAGAGTAAGCCCTGATCACCACTGGGTGTGATTTAAAGACAAAACACAAAAATTTTAGGCAAATACAATCTGTTCGTGAAAAAATTGAATGCAATAGTTGTACTCATACAATAATATAAAATAAAGTTTTCTCACTTCAAATATTTTTCTATATTTCAGGTCCAATCATTTGAATAATTCTTATTTATAGTTCTTCCTGATACACTTAATATATTAGTTTTCAAATCAAATATGAAAAGCATACATTTACCAAAAATAATTTGCTAGTAGATTTTGTACACTATTCTTTGTGTAGTCCCAGTAAAAATACTAATAAATTATAATTCATATTTACATGTTATATTGAACAAATATATATTTCATATAATATTTATTAGAAATAAATAATAATTATAACTCTGTATTCAATGTGCAATTTAATTAATGAGGCATACTTGTTTATTCAGTATTATCCTATTTTAAAACCAAATTAAAACAAATATATTTGGTAGATATTCTGCATACAATTTCCTAACAAAACCATTAAAGTTAGACTCTGAGCTATAATCCAAATAAAAGAAATGTGTGTATGAATAATGGTGAGAACTTTGAAATTTGTAAAGGTTTAAAATAAATTGATTCTAACTGTGATAGTTTACATAGACTTACATGTAATATATATTTTATAACCTATTTCTTCTATAGATGCTATAAACTGTTTTTACCCTACATATAAATGTTATTTTAAAAATTCCATTGATTGAAATAACATCACACAACATCTCAAAATACATGATCTTTATTTGAACAATATTTAGGTTCTCTATTTCCTTTCTGGAGATTGCTGTCTGTGTTCTATTACCCATGTGTGTTCAACACATCTCCAGACTGATGAGGTGTGAGTGTTCCCCCATCTGTAAAAACACAATCCATGGGGCATGAACTTGGGCCCCAACACAGGAAAAATTTTGTGGTCATTTTTGAAAGACTATTATTATTTTTCTTTTTTTTTCAGAGCAAAATATAATATAAGAGATTTGGGATTATGAGCAGGCTTTTTATGGGGAACTTTTGAAATAATTTCAAATCATGTTTAGGGAAACATCCTAATTTTCAACTTGCAAACTTCTTAAAGGACATTGTATTTGACAGCAGTTAGACTGAAATTTGATTATATTTAACCTCTAGAGAGATATTTAAGGTATAAAAATATTTGCAAAAGAATTTTTCAGCACTTCTTAATGCTTACTGCTTGCCTTATGTCTAGCAGGTGATATGCAATATAAAATAAAAAATGACAACAGGACAATTATGGTATTTTAACTTAAATATTTCTCACTACAAAATTTAAGTTTTATTTTTCATGTGTTATACTCGATGATCAACAAGTTTAAAGAACAATATCTCATGTAAGAAAAAGGGATCCAGTTTATGTGTATAAACACATAAAGAACAAACCAATTGATATATATATAATCATATATATCTACATATAAGTGTGAGAAATGTTATATTTTTACATTTTAAATAGAGCTTGTATTTAAAGGGCAGAAATAGTAAAATAAATCATCAACAATAATTATTTTAATACTTCTACTCATCCTATTAATGTCTAAAATAATTTGTAAAGCATAGGTATTTTTAAGAGAAGATTTTGAAACAATGTCATATCAAATAATTTCATGTTTTAGGTACTTACTACCAATAAGATGCACTAAATAGAAAAAAATTAATAGAAGTGCTTCTATTGTTATTGCCTTTCTTATAAGGGGATTAGTTAGTATAATATAATGGGATATTACCTAAAATACCAGGAAAATTAAAAAAGAAAATAGTGTGACATCTTGAATTTTTGTTAAATGCTTTAAACATTTCTTGCATGTGATCTGAACTGGTTAATACTTTCTGAATCACAAACATTGATATGTTCCAAATCCTAGTCTATAGAGTGTAGGTAAATCCTTACATCCATAATGAAGGTCTAGCCATGTTTCTGTTTATCCTCTGCATTTATTAAAAAAATAATTTAATCTCACTTCAAGATATTATATCTCAAAATTCATCAAACTATAAGCAGATAATATTGACCTCTTAAAATAATCTCCCTTTAAGTATTTTATTCTCACACTTAAATAATTTTAGAGAGAAATTAGAGATAAAATAAGATGAAACAGTTTATCTGCAGCTAATCAGAACTGTGAATGTTTATGTATTTTTCAGGGTTGAGTTTAGTGGCTAGAACATTTTTAGTTTTCTTGTGATAAATTTTCGTAATTTGTAGGTATGTTGAAATGGCCAATTCAACCTTAACAGCATCTACTAATACTGTTTTTACCTTAATAAAACTGAGCTAGCATTTTCAGCCCAGCTCGCTAATTAACTGAAACTAATAAGCCTGACTTACCCCATACTGAGATTTCAAGAGTAAATTGAATTAAGGGTGGTAAAAAGTTTCATGAGCATCAGCCATCAGGTGAAGATGATGTTATTATTCCTGTTTTCTTGTGCAATGCTGGAGGCCTCTTTGAACAGGATCCCTCATTTTCTTCAATGATCTCTCTCAAGTAAATCAATCAAAATGTATTATGAAGTCTTATTAATTTTGAAACTCAGTATGAGGTATTCGGTGTGATAAAGAGATGAATAATTGTCATTCTGACACTTAAGGAACCTTTCATTGAGTTGTAGACCTACACTGAGCGATTTACAAGTCATCCCTGTGTCTTATGATTTTATTCCAAAGTAATCAATATTGCTTGCGAGAGATCTATAACAACATGCTTATCTGGGAAAGACTTCATCAGAGATACAAACTGCTAAAAACATACTATAAACCAGTATTCATTATAATAGCATGGTACTGGAATAAAGACAGACCCTCAAATCACTGTAATGAACTTGAATAACCATAGGTGGACCCACAGGTTTATGAAGAATTATTTTTTGAGCAAGAATACAGAAAGAAACAAGAATACAAATTGGAGCAAGGCAATCTGCTTGAACAAGTAGTGCTGAGAAAATGGGTCAACTTCATGGAATAAAAACAACAGCAACAATATTGAACTCAGACCTCTCCTTAAACCAGCACAAATATCGAATCATAGTGAATTAAAGACCTTGATGTCAGACCTGAAACCATAAGGTACAGAGAGAAAAACATATTCAGAACATTCCATGACATTGAAGCTAAAGCCATCTTCAATATGAAGCACTATTGTCCAAACAAGTGGAAGCAGAGATGAACAAATGGAACTACATTAAACTGAAAAGCTTCTGCACTTCAAAAGAAATAGTGACTAGGATGCAAAGGTCACCCATCCAATGAGAGAAACTACTCATGCAATACCAATCAGACAAGGGGTTAATATCTATACTATACAAGGTATTGACAGAACTCAACAAGTAAGGGCATCTAACACCATCAAAAAGTGGAGAAAAAAGTTTCAAAAAAGAAATACAGATGACCAAAAGACACATGAAAAATTGCTCCATATTACTAATCATCAGGGAAATGCAGATCAAAACAACAATAAGGTATCATCTCACATCACAGAGACTAACAGACATCACAAAGAACAAGAACAATCAGTGTTTTTATGGATTCAGAGAGAAAGGGACTTTTGCCCGTGGTGGGAACACAGGCTTGTCCAGTCTTTTTGGAAAACAATATGGACATTCCTCAAAAAGTTAGAAATTGAGCTCCCATAAGATGCACCAATACCATTCCTGAGGATATACCCAGGAACACAAAATCACAATACAAAAATGTCCTCTGCACTCCTTATTCATTGCAGCACTATTTACAATAGCCAGAATCTGGAAACACTCCTGACAGGTGCCTGACAACAGATGAGTGACTAAAGAAACTGTGGTACATATATACAATAGAATATATGAAGCTTTTAGGTAAAATTAAGTCAAAACAATTTCCTATGCATGAATAAACAGGATGATTATTATGCTGAGTAAAATTAGCCAGAAGATGGAATAGACATAAAATAATCTCACTCATTTGTGGTATATTAGAAAAACAAGAGATCTTATGCTAATATCCAGAAACAATAGAGATAAAGGTCAGGATGTGGGTAGGTAGGAAGGTTGCCACAAAAAATGGAGAGTGTAGCTAGAGTAGAGAAGGGTGTAATAGGACAATGATAACTGGCACTGATTGTTCTGGACAAGAACTCAGTGCTGAAAGGGGAGAAAGTGACACACAAGGCATCCCTCCATCAATAATAGTGCATATCACAGTGTCAGAAAAGGAAAGAGAGAAAAAAAGGGGTTGGAGGGAAGGAAGGTGTAAGGAAAGGTAGAGAGAAGAGGAAGAAAGAGAGATATTGCCTGTGCTAGAGACAGGCAGGGATGGAGTGGGGGTAGGGTGGGAAGGAAATGGGGCACCATGACAGAAAAGAGTGCACTGGTGAAGGATGGTGTACATTGTATGACTGAATCCCAACAATGAGCAATTTTGCAATCGTGGTGCTTAAATAAAGCATTTAATTAAAAAAAAATAACAATGATTAAATTTCTATTTTTGTTTTGTTTGTCAGCCACACCCTGCAATGCTTGGGACTTACTCCTAGTTCTGTGCTCAGAAATCACTAGTCAGGAGTGTGAGGGGCTCAGGGCTCCAGGGATCAAACCAGTTTGACCCCATGCAAGCCAAAGTGCCTAGCAATACAATGATTGACATTTAAATAGATTTAATTTTTTTAAAAAGTGAGCAGCATGTAAAAACACAATGGGTTATGTAAATTTTAAAGAATATCAAAGAAGGTGTTAAAAATAAAAAAGTAACAGAGAGAATGTCTTCCCCGAGGTCATCCTTAGAGCTAGCAAGGCTGCAGAATAAGCAATAAACCTGAAAACAGACTTTTTTTAGATTTTCAACAAACTTCCCCAATGTAATTAAATTGATAGCATATGTATAAATCAGATTAGTAAAGGTTTATAAAAGAAGAAAATGAGACAGAAAAATGGTAGAAATTATAATGATTGAAAACTTTCCAAAATTACTGTTTCTAATACATACTCAAAGTTAGATCTAGGAATTTTAGAGAATATAATTTGGGGCGCATATCAAATTCAAACTGATATATTAGTTTAATACTCTTAGCCATATCAGATTCAATCTGCAGATAATCAAAGACAGCCTTCTCAAAGGAAATAGAAATAAAATACCCAGAATAAAACAAGAATAATAAGTTGTAGCTTTATTATTATAAACCAAGTAAGCAAGAAATGAGTGTAATAAAGTTTTGGAAGGGTTGAAAGGAAAGAAACAGTGAAAGTACCCCCAAAAGTGAAAAAGATTGTTCTTTCCATTAAATGAAAACTGAGGAAATTCATGGTCAACTGAACTACTGAAAAAAATGTGAAACTTTTTAAATGAAGGAGAATATTATATATTAGAAATTCAGAGTTACATAAATAGAAAGAACATAAGGGACTGATAAAATTAAAATAGCATCATGACTTATTTTAATTTATTTAAAAATTAGCAGGACTGGAGCAATAGTATAATCGGTAGGGCACTTGCCTACACCAAACAAGAAACAAACAAAATAAGTAACCCAAAAGATTTGACTGTCAGATTAATTATATAATTATTAGCATTGTTGGAATAGACTTATTATTATAATATATGTACCAGAGTTTGTTATTTCGAAGTAGATACTTAATATTTTAATATACATGTTTCATACACTGGACAGAACATTAAAGATGCTAAACAAGAAGCCTAAATAATATTCTTTTTTGGAGGAGGTTGGTTTTTGGGTCACACCCAGCAGCGCTCAGCCTTTGGGTACTCATGTCTCTACACTTAGAAACCGCTCCTGGCAGGCTCGGGGAACCATATGGGATACTGGGATTCAAACCACTGTCCTTCCTGGATCAGCTGCTTGCAAGGCCAACACCCTACCACTGTACTATCTCTCTGGCCCCCCTAAATAATATTCTACAAGGAAAAAATTACTGGAATGACATAAAACCATTGAAAACTAAAGAGATTGAGAGAGATTGGCAATGAAAAGATAGACATTTAAATTAAATGTAAAAATATTTATTCAATGATATTAAAAATAGCTGTAAATATAAATGGTATAAATCAAGACATTAAAAGGCAGAAAGTGCAATAAAACAGAAACTAAGACCCAGTTAAAGAAAGTTCTATGATGCTTATTTTCCCTCTTAATTTTTGTTGGTTTTGTTTTGAGGTCTTACCCAGTGATGTTTAGGGATTACTCCTGAGTCTGATCTCAGGATCCATTCCTAGTGGTCACTCAGCGGAACACATGGGATGTCTGGGATCAAACCCCTGATCAGCCACATGCAAGACAAGTACTCTCACTGTTGTCCTGTCTATGGTCTGGCTTTTCCCATTTACTCATTTCAGCAAACTGGCTGATAAGGGCCTAGAATAATGGCATTTTCTTTCAAGACTAATCACACGTTATATGACTCCTTCTTACATAATGACCATCCTTGAACACTGTCTTGACCTTTGAAGTAGTTCATACCACCTTCTCTATACTATTTTGACTCATATTTGTATATTTTTACATATTTTCTGTGCTATTTAGGTAATTTTATAAATTAGATGAACTTTCAAAGATCCAAAGAGTTAATTTCAATCAACGTTTTTCTATGTGTCTATACATTAGAATTCTATATTATAAATCAACCAGAATGCGAAGCAAATTTTTTTCTATTTTTTCCTCTTGACAACAAAGATATCAAAAAGTATTCAATTAAATAACCTTCTGAAATGTAAGCACAGCAGGTTGGCCTCTGCCCATTTCCTGATATAGTACTCTAATAAAATAAGAAGCTGTCAAATGAGCATGTATGGATTTTAATCAGTGCAGTTCTGAAATATTGTTTTTGGTTTCTATAGTACAACTAATATAACTCATTCTACAATACAATATAATTCAGTCCAAATATTTTAATTAAACAATTAACACAAATAGTTGCTATGTGTGTGTATTTAATTTCCTTTTAGGATATTAGAACACATGTTCCAAAATTCCCTCAAGAAATAATAACTAAAAAAATTCAATCTAGTTATTTTCTGCAAGTACTGTGTGTTATTTGCCATCAATGAAACAAATTTATGCATAGAATTATAAAAGCCTTTACTTTTCTACTCGCCCCAATATTTACTGAGCCTATGCAAAAAAATAAAAGTCCACAATTTTTGGTATTGTTTGGTTTATTTGTTGTCTTTATTGCTGTGGTGCTTTTTTTGTCATTGTAGTTTTTTTGTATTGTTATGTTTTTCTTCCTTTTTACCTTTTTTCTCTTAAATTGATATTTATAGCCTCTAGAGAAGGACTCCTCCCTCTTTTTGCTTGTTTGATTTTTGCCCACTCCTTTTTTCCCCTTCAAACCGAATCACATAACTTGAATCATCTTGTTCTGCCTCATAAATTGAGGGAAAAATAATGGAGAGTACCAAGACCAACGACAACAGAATTGATACCCAATCTACAACAAGCTAGACACAGAGGGGATTACTTATACCAGCAGCCAGGGGTGGGGGGAAAGGTGGGGGATATGGGATGCATGCTGGGAACAGGGGTGGAGGGAGGACAAAATTGGTGGTGGGAATGCCCTGATTCAATGTCACTATGTACCAAAAATATTACTGTGAAAGATTTGTAATCCTCTTTAGTAAAAATAAAAATTATTGAAAAAAAAGCTTTTACCAATTTACATTTTGATTTGCAAATTAAAGTTTACTTATTTAATCAATTAATATTTATTGAATGAATATTAAGTGGTGGACATTGACCTGAAAGAAGTAGCAAAAGATGGTTATGGGTTAATGGTTTTTGTTTTTGAAATAAAAAATGAATTATGGTTCACTTGTAAATGATATTGATAACCCTGATGCTCTTTTGTTTCTTTTCTATAATTTTTTAAATCTCTCAAAAAATTCAACAGATAAGGAATTGATTGATAAATTGAATTTGATATTCATGAATGATTCCTTATACATAATAGATATTAATTAAAGATAAACATTTGCTGAATTATTTGACAATAGTCAACTTTATGAAAGATAAGAGAAATTAAGATAGGTTAAAATTTATCTTATGGAATTAATTTTCTGAAATAACAATGTCTCAGGTATTTTAAGGATTAAGCCCATGTTCCTTGACATAATTCACAATACTTAATACTTATTAAGAGTAATATAATAAAGAGTAAGTTTTCCTAAAGATATAAATACTAGAAAAAAAGACTGAATAAATTTTCTACTTAGACATGGAAAAAAGGAAAAATAATTGCCTTTGCATTTTATCTGGGCTTTTATATGTTATTTTTAAATTTTTCTTTCTATAGGAACAACACATATAGTTTATTCTGACCCTACATTTTTTGCTTGGATATGCAGGAACATAAATAATTATAATAGCTAATTAGGAAGATACAGTAATGACTAGGGAAATGCCCTCTTTTCTTTCATATAGCCAGGATGTAACATTAGTTTAAGGAACATTCTATTAGTACTAATTTGGAAGTTTCAAGGCGGTTGAAAAGAAAAACTCAGAAACACAGAGTTCTACATTATAAGCATTTCTTTCTGCTTTCTATAGCCTTATCATGAGTCCTGACTTACAATTTGACTTCACTTTTGATGTCATGTGAAACTGATTTAATAATTAATGTGATTTGGGCATATTCATATTAATGCATATTGAAATACTGGCATCAGATTCTGATTCCAATATTTGGAATGATTAATTTATCAGATTTGTTGGATGATACTATCCATCAATCACCATGACTTCTTACAAAATGAAACTTTTTTGTATCATGATATGTTTTCTAGCATCAGTAATATGATTAAAATGACTGGGTGTTAAAAAATTAAATATTTCTTTAAAATATCTCTAAATAGGGGGCCGGGCGGTGGCGCTGGAGGTAAGGTGCCTGCCTTGCCTGCGCTAGCCTAGAACGGACCACGGTTTGATCCCCCGGTACCCATATGGTCCCCCAAGCCAGGAGCGACTTCTGAGCGCATAGCCAGGAGTAACCCCTGAGCGTCACTGGGTGTGGCCCAAACCCCCCCTCAAAAATATATCTCTAAATAAAGTCTACACTCATAGTTTTTGCCACATTATTTTCTAAGTAAGAAAAATATTTAACTCATATTAGGGAATGAAAATAATAGAATGCAACAAGAAAAAATTTATATTTTTGTTTGTTTGGGGCCAGACACAGCACTGCTCAGGCTCTAAGGGAATTATCTAGGGTACCTAGGATCTAAATGGGGTTGACAACGTGCAAGGCAAATGCTTTAACTGCTGGACTACCCACTCTGATCCCAAGAACAAAGATACTATATGCTTATCTATGTTCATTGTTGTTCTTTACAAAAATGAATGACGAAGTGACAAAGTGGGGCTTTAGAGATAGTACAACAGGTGGGGCACCCACCTTTTATGATTCAGACTAGTCTTTGATCCCCAGAGCCTGCCTAGAACACTGCCCATGAGCATTGCTTATGAGCACTAAAGATTATGACCCAAAGAATCCCCTATAAAAAATGACAAGATAAAATTTTGAAAATTTCATAAATATGTTGTTATGTAAAATATTATTCTATTTATGGAGGGTATGAAAGAATATCTGACATATCCCTACTTCACATACTTACCTATTCTGTCCCAAAATTGTAAATAATAAATTTTATTTAGAATTGATAGTAAAGCATCTAATATGTTACATTTATTCATTACTATAGCACCGAATAAAGTATTCTGAAACTATTTGAATATTACAAAACAAATGAAACAGTTCATTAGTATGTTTTATCATAGCAGTAATAATTTGAGAAGTGTATACATACTCTCAGGAAGCTGACATATATAGACGTGAATATTGATTTGGTATAAATAATAATGTAATTTCCATGATGGAAAAAATAGGTGACTTCTATAGAAGTTTCTTAATTAAATTGTTCAAATAAAAGAATTATAATAGACCTGAAATAAATAGTGGAAAAAAATCATGAAATTATTTTCTTGAAAGCATGAATAACTATGCATATTAGTGTTAAAAAGATTTCTTAATTCATTGAAATCACTCAGTAACTTTATATAATAACTTTTGAACAATGAAACTACTTAACGTGATTTTTAGAACTATGTCAAATATTATAAAGTCATAAATAAAAAATCAAATCTACATTTATCTAAAGAACAGAATTGTTCACCTTATATTTCTTCTGAATGGCAAAGTAATTCTAGAAAATATATTCAAATACATTTATATGCTCTAATTCTAAAATTATACAAATAAATCACTTTAAGACAGAAATGTCGTTTTTAGGGAGTACTGAAGGTAGTAAGTAGGGATCAAAGCAATTTATAAGCCACAAAGGATTTATTTAATTTCTAGCTAAGTAAATTATACCAACTTAAACTTAGTTGACATGCTTTCAGTTTTCTTTTTTTTAATAGTAATAGATGCAAAAATTTATTATCACAATAAATAAACTTTTTTATACTAAAGAATAATTTTATGGTATAAGAATTATTTATGTGTATATTTACATGGCATATATTTACATATGTATATACATCTCAAAAAATCTACTGGGGGGCCCGGGAGATAGCATGGAGGTAAGGCGTTTGCCTTTCATGCAAAAGGTTATCGGTTCGAATCCCAGTGCCCCATATGGTCCCCCATGCCTGCCAGGAGCAATTTCTGAGCATGGAGCCAGGAGTAACCCCTGAGCACTGCCGGGTGTGACCCAAAAACCATAAAAAAAATCTATTGGGATTTTTTTGAATTGACACTGAAAATTCAAAGTATGGTAATAATATCCAGAAACAGTAGAGATGAGGGTCAAAAAAACCAGGTCCCTGGTAGGAAGCTTACCACAAATAGTGGAAAAGTGCAATTAGAATAGAGAAGGGATTACTTGAAAATTATAGTTGGAATTGATCACTGTGTACAAACACTCTATGCTAAAAGGGGATAAGGTGACATGCATGGCATTCCTTCATTAATGTTTTTTTAATGTGTCAAAAAAGAGAGAGGAAAAGAAAGAGAGAAAGGCAAAATGACTGCCCCAAAGACAGGTGGAGGGAAGGAGGTAAATGGGATATTGGTAGCAGGAAATGTGCACTGGTGAAGTATGGCATACATTGTGTGAATGAAACCCAACTATGAACCATTTTGTAACCATGGTGCTAAAAAATTAAATATATTAAAATTATCTGGATGTTCTACTTTGAAAGATTATTATGTATTAAATTTTAATAGGCATAGATCTATTCAGACAGTGAATTTATATATATTTAAATTTTGTTGGAATTCCTTTTATTTTTCCATTTTCCATTTTTTATTTTTTGATATAATTTTTATTTTGACCAAAGTAGCTTACATAACTTTCACAGTAATATTATAGGTACATATCAACAATGTGTCAGGGGAATTCCCATCACCAAAGTTGTCCTCCCTCAACCCAGTTCCCATCTTACATCTCATATCCCCCACCCCCAACCCCCAGGCTGCTAGTATAGGTGGTCCCCTCTGTGTCTAGCTTACTACTTAGTGATCATACAACTGTTTGGTCTTGATAACCTCCACTCTTTCCCCTTCTATTTGAGAGGCAGTACTAGATAGTTCAAGTTATGTGGTTTAGTTTGAAGAAAAGAAGAACAATAAAATGGGGTAAAAATCAAATAAGCTGAAAATGGGCGGAGTGCTTATAGAGGCTCTCAACCTCATTTCGAGAGAAAAAAGGGAAAAAGAAAGTAAAACACCACAACCATACAAAAGGAGATCTCACATAAAAAATAAATAAATAAATCTAGTGTGCACTACAGCAATAAAGACAAGCACCACATAATAACCATGATCCTGAAATGAAGACATAGCAGAGTGCAAAAAGGAAAAAGGAAAAAGAAAATGAAAACAACAACTTCAATATCATAATGCAAAGAGATCCAAAATATAAATAAAAAGATAAAAAAGATTATTTTGTGCTTTTTTTTTTTCCTGCATAGGCATAGTAAATAATGGGGACATTAGAGAGGGAATTCCCTTGGCCTAAAGGGAGGATTTCTCCTCCTTTGAAGTAAACTGTCATGGGAATAACTATAGACTCCTTGCATGTTCATTTACTCTCCCCTCAGTGTCTCTGTGGTGTATGGAGGGCTTCAGCTCCGTCAAGGGTGATAATCAGACCTGACATGCTTTCAATTTTCTGAAAAAAAAATGAATATTTGTTTTGGTAAATAATTTACTCTGTATGTCAAGATCATGTCTTTTAGATAAATTTTTTCCAAGTTTAATCATTGAAACTGAAAAGATAGTACAGCAGGAAAGACTACTTGCCTTGCATGCATTTCATTAGGTTTGATCTCCAATATTCCATATAATCTCCTAAATACTGCCAGGAGTGATTCCTGAGTGCAGAGCCAAGAGTAATCTCTGAGACCCCTCCCATTACAATCTTAGTGGCATATTCTAAAAAAAAATGATACTACTATTTATTTAAACATTTTGGACAGCACTGGTGAGTTGCACTCTGGGATCACTCCTGGTAAGTTTGGGAGACGATACAGCTTGCTTGAGATCGAATCCAAGCCAGCCATGTGCAAGGCAAGAGCCCTACCCACTGTTATTACTCTCCAAATACGATGCCTTCTTAAAACTTCCAAAGCAAAACAGTTCATAGGTGATAAAGATGGGGTTTGAACTTCTTCCTTTATCACTAGAAAAAAAATTTAGAACAATGATTAGCAATAAAATAATAATTTCTTTCTTCCTTAACATAACTCAAAATTCATTTTATGTGATGCAATCAATATGGCAAGACTGAGCCATGACATCACCTCATTTTAACACATGACTCC
>PVKC010009797.1:0-26423 GCA_004027635.1 Crocidura indochinensis | reverse complement strand
AAAAAAAAAAAACTACATAGGCAGTATTCAGAATACAGATCACATAAATAAATATCTATTTTACAAGGGTCAAAGAGATAGCAGAGAATAATACACTTGACCTGCATGGGGTCAATTTAGGTTTGAACCCTGGCATCTCATATGTTCCCCAAGCCCCACCTGAATAATCCCTAAGAGTAGAGCCAGGAGTAAGATACGAGCATAGTTCAACGTAGTCACCCCCCCCAAAAAAAAAGAAAACCATTTACAAAAAGATACATAACTCAATGGGAGAAATTCAGTAATGAGATACCGTTTTTCACTAAGTAGAAAAATACCAATTACTGGCAAGGAGAAGCAAAGCAAATTATCTTCTGCTAAAACAGATGTCATGAAAAGCAAGAATTTAATATGCCCAATAATATGACTAATAGCCAAGGCCCTTGAAAATCTCATATATGGGTAACAGTAAACATAAGTAGTAATATTCACAGTACTGTTCAAGAGAACAAAAGATTGGAAACCATACAAATGCCCATCAACAGGAAAGCAGAGCATAAATGGATGTGGGATAGTCAGGCAATAAATTCGACAAGCAGTGAAATTGAATGAACTACAGCTATGTGCATTAATATGAATGAATCATGAAACTATAATGGTGAATAAAATAAAGTGCACACAGTATGATTCCATTTGTATAAAATTCAAAATCAAATGCCAAATACATTACTAAAGGATTTAATCATATGTAGCGAGAATGATAAAGCAAGCAAGGGACCAATGTTCTGTACACAAATGTGAAGACAGTGAGTATGAGAACGAGACAAGAGGATAGGGACTTAGGAGCAACTCTGAAGCATAGATAATATTCTATTTTTGAACTTGGAAACAGGATTCACAAATTCTGTTTAATTTTTGTACTTTTTTACACTTTTTAATATAGTCTCAAATTAATAACAAAAAGTTAAGGCGACAATAAAAAACAATAATTCTTAAAACATTTAGCAAAGGGGGAAAAAAGAGATGTATTAGTTTGATTCCTGGAATCATATAGGCTCTCTCAGCACTGACAGGGATCAACTGCTAAGCACAGAGCCAGAATATGGCCCCTGAACACCAAGTGTGATCCCAAACCCCAAAATACAAAGTAGAAGGAGGAGGAGGGGAGGAGGAATAGGAGAGGTGGTGGTGGAGGTGGTAGTAGTGGTGATAACAATAATATTTATTAAGACAAAATTTGTTTTTACAATTTTAAAGAAATAATTATGTTGGAAGGAAAATATGAGATAGCCCAAGCCAATGAGAAAGAATTCTCTACAACAAAACATAAGAACAAGAATTTTTTCTGAAAATTAAAAATTATAGTAGAAAACATGAATCTAGAGAACTAGTAGAAAGGATAGAGCAAAATTTACATGTGGCTGATACAGTTTGATCCCTGGTACCCCATATGGGCTCCAAGCCCACCAGGAATGATCCCTGAACAAGAACCAGGAGTAAGCACTGAGCCCTACTGGATGTGGACAAAAACTGAAAAATAAAGAAATTAAAATCATACTAAACAAAAAAGACTGAAAGGAAGAATTGCAGAAATCTCAAACAGTATAGCAAAATGCTATATAGAAAACAGAAAAAAACAGCAGAGGTAGAAACCAGAGTGATATATAGATCGATGGACTGAGTAGATGCTTTGCAGCTAAAAGGCCTGGGCTCAATCCCTGGCACTATAATGACCCTAAGCAGCACAGGAAGTGCTCTCTGAGCATTATCAGGCATGGTCCAAAAATTAATAGATATACAGTTGGGGAGGCTTTGAGTTTGAGGTGAGGAGAAGCAGTAAAACTGATTAAAAATGACTTAGGGCAGTGCTCATGGGCACTTTCATAGTGAAAATGTAGTAACTTATATGTACACTCAAAATCATAAACAACACATTGCAATCATGTTACCCAATCTACAATCAATTTTTAATTATTTTTTCATTTAAAATGCTTAAATTAAAATCATGCCTCCAGACTCCAATGAGGGATAAGTAATTTTGCACATTCCTGCCTCTCAGGTGACTGTCAGAGATCCACCTTTTTTACTTATCTAACAAGAAATGAAAAACTGCTGAATTTCCTCTGGAAGTGAAGTAGAACTTCTTATGAACATAATGGATGGGGAAGAGAATAAACTATAGTGGCTGTGAAGGCCCTGATGCTATGCATGTCAAATTAATATCCTCTTTGGGCCATGAGATCATTATAAGAAGAGAACATGCATTAATTTCAGAAACAGTAAAAGCCATGTTGAGTGGCCTGGGTCAGTTTGTTGAAAATGAAACCAATGATGTCAGTTTTAGGGAGATCTCTTCACATATGCTATCCAAAAAGTATGCATGCATTTTTAGCTCCAAGGTGTATTAAACTTACATCCTTTTTTTGGGGGGGTCACACCCAGCAACACTCAGGAGTTACTCCTGGCTCTATGCTCAGAAATGGCTTTCTGGCAGGCTCAGAGGACCATCTGGGATGCTGGGATTTGAACCACTGTCCTTCGCATGCAAGGTAAACGCCCTATCTCGATGCTCTCTCTGCAGTTCCACACTGACATCTTGACCAAAATTCCAAAATTCCCAATTGCACCTAAAAATGCATTTTAACTGCTGATGGCTGCAAATTTCCTCGATTGTTACATCAAATAAATTATAACATACTGTGAACTTTTTTCCCTATTTAATACTGGCAGTTCAGTTAGTAACTTTTCCTATCTAGCATGCTGCCTGAATGCAATTGAACATTAAAGGTTCACTGCAAAGCAGATTATCTTCTGTTCTTTTGCAAAGCAATCAGAGCTGACATTTGTTTGCTGCATCAGTCAAGGACATTTTCACATACTGAGAAATAACCAAATATGCCCAAAAAGAAATAAAAAATAAATTTATACTGAGCGAAGTTAGTCAGAAGAGGGCAGACACAGAATGATCTCTGACCAGTGAGATATTAAAAAATTTAAAAAAAAAAGGTAAGAAAAATAACAATTGCCCAAAGATAATAGAAACTGAGAACTTGTCTTCAAGAGAAGTTTAGAATGGGGAGGGGCGCTGGAGAGATAGCACAGCAGTAGTGCATTTGCCTTGCATGGGGCCTACCCAGGAGGGTTCCAGTTGGATTCCCAGCATTCCATATGGTCCCCCAGCCTACCAGGGGCAATTTCTGAGTGCAGAACCAGGAGTGGCCCCTGAGCATCACTGGGTGTGGCCCAAAGACCAATCAATCAATAAAGTTTAGAATGGGGAGGGGGGAAACCTACACACCTGCAGTGCTATCTGCAGCAATGGTGAGAAAAAATGGCTACTCTAGAGCAGGTGTGCTGGAAGATGATGTGTTATGCATGAAACCAGTAATAGTACTATAAATCACAGTGCCTAAAAAGGAGCATAGAAGTGCCTGTCATAGATGAAGTGTGTTGGGTGGGAGGAAACATGAAGACCTAGGTGGAAGGAAGCAGACACTGGACTGCTGTTCCAATACAGCAGTATTGGTATTGGTATTGGTATTGGTATTGGTATTGGTATTGGTATTGGTATTGGAACACTGTATGCCCGAAACACAATTATGAATAAATTTAAAATTCATGGTGTCTCAATAAAAAAAAAAATGGGAGACCACACCCGGCAGTTCAGGGATTACTCCTGGAGGAGCTGGAGAGATAGCACAGCAGTAGGGCACTTGCTTTAAACGCATTAGAACAGATTCAGACAGACAGTGGTTAGACTCCCAGCATTCCATATGGTCCCTGAGCCTGCCAGGAGCGACTTCTGAGCGCAGAGCCAACAGTAACCTCTGAGGGCCACCAAGTGTGACCCACCCCCAAATAGGAAAAAGAAAAAGAAATTGCTCCTGGAGGGGCCATAGCGATAGCACAGTGGTAGGGTGTTTGCCTTGCATGTGGCTGTCCCAGGAATGACCTGGGTTTCGATCTCCAGCGTCCCATATGGTCCCACAAGTCAGGAGCGATTTCTGAGTGCATAGCCAGGAGTAACCCCTGAGCGCTACCGGGTGTGGCCCAAGAACGAAATAAAAAGAAATTGCTCCTGGCAGGCTCGGAGACCATATGGGGTACCGGAGATCCAACCGGCAAACACCGGTAGACAAACACTCTACCACTGTGCTATGGCTCCTGCCCCAATAAAAAAAAATTTTCTCGTTTTTTTTTTTGTTTGTTTTTGTTTTTGGTTTTTGGGTCACACCCGGCAGTGCTCAGGGGTTACTCCTGGCTCTATGCTTAGAAATCGCCCCTGGCAGGCACATGGGTACCATATGGGATGCCGGGATTCGAATTACCATCTTTTCTGCATGCAAGGCAAACGCCTTACCTCCATGCTATCTCTCCGGCCCCAAGAAAATATTTTTAAGACCAGTAAAGATGGGAGAGATCGCATGGAGGTAAGGCATTTGCCTTGCATACAGAAGGTCGGTGGTTCGAATCCCAGCATCCCATATGGTCCCCTGAGCCTGCCAGGAGCAATTTCTGACCATAGAGCCAGGAGTAGCCCCTGAGCGCTGCCAGGTGTGACCCAAAAACCAAAAACAGTACACATAAAGCAATAGGGTCAAAGGCTTTGACTCAAAACAATAGTACAGGACTGGGCCCGGAGAGATAGCACAGTGGCGTTTGCCTTGCAAGCAGCCGATCCAGGACCTAAGGTGATTGGTTAGAATCCCGGTGTCCCATATGGTCCCCTGTGCCTGCCAGGAGCTATTTCTGTGCAGACAGCCAGGAGTAACCCCTGAGCACCGCTGGGTGTGGCCCCAAAACCAAAACCGAAAACAAAAACAAAATAGTACAGAACTAAGGCACTTGTCCCTACCCAGTTCAATCTCCAACATGACCCACAGTACTCTGAGCACTACCAGAAGTTATCCCTGAACACAGAGCAAAAAGTAAGTAAATCCTAAACACACAAGGATATGGCCCAAAATCACAATTAAAAGAGTTTCAAATGTCTGACATAAAAATAATAGAATGACCAAAAATAAACAAAGAAAATCAAAGAATTAAAATTTTCTCCAATCACACATCTATGTTTCTCAGTAAGAACAGAATATGAAATTCCACTATACTGGGGCCCAAAAAAGATGGCACAGGAGAGAATAAATCACATTCTAAGGATCAGGCATCAAAATGGCTTCAGGCTCTCAACAGCAACACAGGCAGCTAGCGAACACCAGAAACGATGCTTTCACAATTCTGTTGGAAATTATCTCCCACCTAGAAATACATGCTTGCCAAGTTATACGCCAAACAGAAAGTGTTGGATAAAAGCACATCAAATTCATATCTTTAGAGGTTTTTTTTTACGTAGTGTTCCCTTTTTCTCAATATTTACAGAAGAGACACAAAATGAGAGGGTGGGGTCAGAGAAATAATACATGGGTTTAGGTAATTACCTCGCATATACCAAACCTGGTTCGTTTCCCCAGTACCTAAGGTTCCCCAACTACCATCAAGCATCAACCCTGAACAGAGCAAGAAATAGCCCCAGAGCATCACAAAATATGGTCCAGAAACAAATGAGGGGCTAAACAGGAGAGCACTTGCCTTGCAGATGGCCTACCAAAGTAGCCTACCAAGGTAACCTACCCAGGCACCACATATTGTCCCTCTGAGCACCATCAGGAGTGACCTCTGAGTACAGAGTCAAGAGTAAATCCTGAGCACAGACAGTGTGGCTCAAAAAGATAAAGAAAAAATTGAAACAAGAAGATCTACAAGTTTCCAAGTTACAGGAATTCATGCTGGAACAGTGACCTCCGTACCTGACCCAATAGCTTACCCTGTGTACAGGATGTGACAATCATCAAATTGCATGAGTATGTTTGCTTGGGTCTTTTGGGTTATTTTTTGTTTGTTTGGGGGGCCATATCTGGCAATGCTCAGGGATTACTCCTGGCTGTGTTCAGGACTTACTTCTGGCAGTGCTCAAGGGACCATATGAAATGCTGGAGATTGAACCTGGGTCAATCATGTGCAAGACAAGTATCCTACCCACTGTAATAACACTCGGGCCCAGCATGAGTATGTTTTTGAACACTTCTGAATATGATGCACATTTTACAAAGACATTAGATAAAGTGTGGGACAGTGTGTAAAGTATGCTGCCAATCATTTTACGGTGTTTTTTGTTTGGTTTTTTTTTTTTTTTTTGGTTTTTGGGCCACACCCAGTGTCGCTCAGGGGTTACTCCTGGCTATATGCTCAGAAGTCGCTCCTGGCAGGCACGGGGGACCATATGGGAACCGGGGGATCGAACCGTGGTCCGTCCTAGGATAGCACAGGTAAGGCAGCAGGAACCTTACCTCCTGCGCCACCTCCCGGCTCCCACGGTGTTTTATTTTTAGTTTTGGGTTTTTGTTTTTTTGTTGTTTCTTTTTTTTTGGGGGGGAGGGGCATATCCAGCACGCTTAGGGCTTACTCCTGGCTCTATGCTCAGGAATCATTCCTGGCAGTGCTCAATAAGGAGTAAGGTGCCAGGGACTGAACTCAAAATCAGCCACATGCAAAGGGACTTCCTGACCCACTGTCCCAGTGTTCCACTTTCTGCCGTTCATTTTTCTTAAAAGAGGAAAAAGAATACATATGCATATTTGCTCATATATGAATAAAATTTATCTCTGGGAGATTGGGAAAGAAACATCACAGTGACTGCCTCTAGCAAAGACAACAGGGTGACTGAGGAACAGAGATAGGAAACATCATATTAATGTAAAAACTTTTTAAAGCCTTTGATTTTCTAACATGGTAAATTTCAAAGATATAGATGCAATACATAAATAAGTAAATGAATAAATTCAATGACTTGTGATTTAAGCAATTCACAACTCTAAATCTTTAAAGTAGGAATAAAACCTCCTAGGCAAGACTAAATCAAATAAGCTCTGTATACAATTCTTACAAATCATCAAATGCTATGCACATCAAAAAGTTATTATTACTATTATTATTATTATCATTATTGAAAATACCTATACTTTCCCCTTTTCTAAATCCTTACTCTACAAGAAAGTGCCACTTCCTTCTCACTATGGTATGATAGAACACTGGCTGAGAACTAATTCACATAGTTAGATTTAACAAGCTTCCAATAAAGCCTACAAAAAGCTGAGTTATAATACTAATCTTTTACATAAGTGTTAAATCTTCACAGTGAAAAAAAAAATCTTCACAGTGACCCTGCACTTGACTGTGAGAATACTGGAGTCATAGTTTAAATTTGACAAAGACAAAATAAAAGGCTCCTAAGTTTCTCAACCTTAAGGCATGTGTATTCAATATAGAAATCAAGCAAGATAAAAGTCCATGTCCTCAGAGCCACCACAATCTACTAAGGATCCTAACAGTGTGTGTAGTAAGCAGGTGTTGTTTTGCAAGACCACAAAAGAATAAGCATAAGATCACCTAGCAGATGGGTGGATGATCATAAGGAAAAATTTCGGAAGATGTGCTGACTTCTCTTGACAGGTGTGATCCCTAAAAGCAGAGCCAGGAATAACCCTGAGCACCACCAGGTGTGGCCCAAAGCAAGAAGTAAACAAACAAATAATACTAAATTCTAACTATACCCTTAAAACACAAAAACAGACAAAAAGTGTATGTAATGCCCAGAAAGAATTAAATAATGAAATACACAGATATATTACTTCACTCATCAGATTGTAATACTGACCAATCATCTATGTCCAAAGAGAAAATAATCCCACAAATAACAAAGCATATCTGCTGCTTATCTGAATTGTCATCCAGTGCATGTGCTTGATTCACTGAGCAGCTCTGGGATCTTTTATTAATGGGGGGAGGAGAGAATGAAAATAGTGTCTCCAGGGGCCAGAGAGATAGCACAGTGGTGTTTTCTTGCAAACAGCCGAGCCAGGACCTAAGGTGATTGGTTCGAATCCCGGCATCCCATATGGACCCCCGTGCCTGCCAGGAGCTATTTCTGAACAGATAGCCTGAGCACCACTGGATGTGGCCCCCCGAAAGAAAGAAAGAAAGAAAGAAAGAAAATAGTGTCTCCAAAGAGAATGGTATCAAAGAGGCAAAAGAGTTGGGATGCCTTCCATAAAAAAAATCACCAACTTTAAAAAAGAATAATTTGAGGATTTCTAGAATTCATTTGTATTGCCTTCACATCTAATGCTTCTAGGAACTTTTCATAGAGGGATTTAGGTCAGGTATTAAAGACAGAACCAGTATGAAGGAGTTCTGCATGGCCCCACTCTGCAGACAGAGTTGGGTGGAGATCTCACAGAATAAAACTTGAGTCTTAGGACAAAAATGTTCTTCAGAAAAAGAATGTGGCTGAGAAGATGCAGTTCAGAGTTTAAAAAAAAATAATTTGCTCTAAAGTGCAGTGTTAGTTATTGCTGTTTAACTATACTATTCTAACATTTTTTGGTTTTGTTTTTGTTTTTTGTTGTTGTTTTCTTGAGTTTGTTTGTGTTTTTTTTTTCGGTTTTGGTTTTTGGGTCACACCTGGCAGCGCTCAGTGATTACTCCTGGCTCTATGCTCAGAAATCGCCCCTGGCAGGCACATGGAACCATATGGGAAGCCGGGATTCGAAACACAGCCCTTCTGCATGAAAGGCAAATGCCTTACCTCCATGCTATCTCTTCAGCCCCAGTAACTGTTAATATATTGTTATCCCAGTCATTTACAAGAATCAGTACCAAGGACCTGTTTTGCCAAACTAACAGTTTGTTACCTGCCCCAACTCACCCCAGAAGACAGGATGCCAAGCCAAAGCTCTACATCACTGTGTAGATCCACTAAATCTGTTGTTATGGTAGCACTTTGAACTAGGTTGTCTGAACAAACAGTGGCCTTGATTTTTCACTTTTTGATGTTTGTGTTCCTTTTGTTTAGTTAGAGAAAAAACTGTGCTTTTTTGTTTGTGTTTGTTTGTTTCTGGGTCACACCCAGTAGCACTCAGGGGTTACTTCTGGCTCTCTGCTCAGAAATCACTCCTGGCAGGTTTGTGGGGCCATATGAGATGCTGAGGGTTGAACTCATTTGAGCAAATGCCTTACCCATTGTGCAATCACTCCAGTCCCAAACTGTTTTTTTAAGTTCAGCTTTGTCACATAATTCTTCCCACAGTGGGTGTACTGTGGAAATCTTCCCACTGAGAGAGGTGCTATCACCAAATTTTGAATTAAGCAGAAAATCGATACAATATAGACATCACTGAAGTCACAATGCATTTTATTTTACAATGGAATTATTAAATGCAACATACTCTAATACTTCTTACTCTATTTAGATTTTTAAAAATGTTTAATGGGGGGGGCGGAGAGATAGCATGGAGGTAGGATGTTTGCCTTGCATGCAGGACAGTAGTTCAAGTCCCAGCATCCCATATAGTCCTCCAAGCCTGCTAGAAGCAATTTCTGAGCATAGAGCCAGGAGTAACCTCTGAGTGCTCTCAGGTGTGACCCAACCCCACCCTCCCAAAAATAAATGTTTAATGGGCTGGTAATAACCCAGTAAACTGATTTCGCAGTCAACTGATAATAGTGATGTAAAATTTGAAATCTGTTTTAACTGAGAACTTACATACATTGTAACATTTTTAATTCTTGGTATGAATTTAAAAGTATACATTACATAATAATAGACAAAGACATAAATGAGGGCCAGGAGTTCTAGTTAGGAAGCTTAACACAAAGAGTGGGGAGTGCAATTAGGGCAGAGAAGGAAACACTATGACAATAATAGTTGGAAATGATCCCTCTGAACAAGAACTGGCTGCTGAAAGAAGGTAAAAGTGATAAGAACGATACCCCTTCAGTAACCATAGTGCAAAGCACAGTGTCTAAAGGGATAAAAATGGGAGAAAGAGAAGAGAAATGTCTACCACAGAGGAAGGCAGGGGTTGGTGGGACAACGGGATGGAAAATTAAGGCTTTGATGGCTGGAAATGTGTGCTGATAAAGGGATGGGCATCGGGCACTATGACAAAAGCTTAACTATGAACAACTTTGCAACTGTTTATCACTTGGTGATTAAATTAAATATATTAATAAATGTTAAAGAATAAAAGGTATGCATTGTTGCCTCACCTCGGGGCACAGGTAACTTAACCCATTTCTGGGCGAGGCTTTGGGATCCGGATATTACGTTTGCTTTACCTGCAGACCCTGCCCATTTCCTGGGAGGGGTCTTGGAAGGGTATATAGGTCTGTGATTTCTGGATATCTGCCCTTTTGCCTGCTCATTTGGATTCTGGCCAACATGTAAATCAGAAGTGACATGGATGAGTGAAGATGCAGGGCTAACTTAAATGGTAGAAGCCACATCTGATGGCTAGGATGAATAAAGATGTTATCTCTCATGACGCCTGCCTGTGAATGAGATTTCTACCTGCCGCTTGCATGAACCTCCCGACCCACCGGTTAGTGGGGGCTGGAGCCACGTGGCCTGGGATGGCAAGCTGCTTTACTTTATGCATTAAGAAGATAACAACATAGTTACCCATGATGGGTCATATCACCATGTGTGGACCCAATCAAATTCCATAATGTGTCAGTGGAAAATGTTTTAGGAAGGAACAGAAAAGGTTTGACATAAGAAAAAGTAGTTTCACTGAGAACTATCATAACAATGTCAATGAGTGAGCAAAGTAGAAAGCCTGTCTCAATACAAGGATGGGGGAAGGGAAAAAGATGAAGGCATTGCTAATGGGAATATTGTACTGGTGAACGAGGATGTTCTTTTTATGACTGAAACCCAACTACAATCATGTTTGTAATCACGGTGTTTAAATAAAGATATTAGATTGAAAAAAATTATGTTGAGTTAGCACACACCTCAGACTTTTTTTTTTTTTTGGTTTTTGGGCCACACCCAGTGGTGTTCAGGGGTTACTCCTACACCACAGACTGCTTAATATTTCAAAATAACCATCTAATTTTCTTTTTTTTTTTTTGTTTTTGTTTTTTGTTTTGTTTTGTTTTGGGGCCACACCCGGTAACGCTCAGGGGTTACTCCTGGCTATTCGCTCAGAAGTCGCTCCTGGCAGGCACGGGGGACCATATAGGGAACCGGGGGATCGAAACGTGGTCCGTCCTAGGTTAGCGCAGGCAAGGCAGGCACCTTACCTCCAGCGCCACGGCCCGGCCCCCCATCTAATTTTCATAAAGAAAAAGTAATTTGGGGTCAGTGTGGTGGCGCTAGAGGTAAGGTGTCTGCCTTGCCAGCGCTAGCCTAGGACAGATCGCAGTTCAATCCCCCCTTGTCCCATATGGTCCCCCAAGCCAGGAGTGACTTCTGAGCGCATAGCCAGGAGTAACCCCTGAGTGTCACCGGGTGTAGCCCAAAAACAAAACAAAACAAAAAAAAAGTAATTTAAGTTAGAAATTACTCTTAGTTTTACATTTGGAATTTATTCCCACATTAGATTTAGTTCCTCTAAGCACACTCCAGCTTTCAGTAAACAGAAACATGAAATATAGGGGCCACAGACTGTCATATTTATTGATAAGCTGTGGTGACAAATAAGAGCATCAGATAATAACTTAACATGGGAGGAAAGTTTTTAAAAAATAGGCCCTAGTGCCCAACACAAAGCAGAATAGAGCTTTAAATGTCAATTCAGAAAACTGAAACCTATCAATTGCTCCTGAGAACATCACAGTATCTATTTTCATTCTATCTTTCAAACCATAGACTATGGGCTGGAATACAGGGTATTGGAGGTAGGGCACTTGGTCTGCAAGCAGCCAGCCTGAGTTCAAAGCCAAGAATAACCCCTGAGTACCTCTGGGTGTGGCCCCAAAAGACAAACTATAGGTCATAATCAACAGTAAATCACTGCCAATTAGTGGTTCACTGGCAACATTTTTAAAAGAAAAGAGATAGCGGTCACCCATCACCCACAACCACCACTTCACCAATGATCCTGCTTCACCACTCCTCTACAGTTTTCTGCAGACACCAATCTGACCAAAACTCCAGGAATATCAGCATTTGAGTTGGTATCACCAGGACTTTCTGGAGTAAGTGTGCACAGTCCCTTCCTCATTCCATCCCCTTCTGACTTCTTGTACTTCAGGAAGATTTGGTAGATGAATTCATGCCCCACAAAAGTCTATTACTATCAGGAATGTGGTTGGAATTCCTAGACCATTTGGCTGTGAAACAACTTCAAATTTTGACTAATGTTATCCCTATAGGAACATACCAATCTAGGTACCAATGTGTACCTGATACCACAGAATGTTCAAAAACAAAAGAAGTAACAGAATAATTAGCAACAAGAGCTTACGAAACTTTCTGACTATGACTTAATGATCTTATTAGGAGATACAATAACTTTCACAAATTTTCATGTTACTGTACTTTTTATTCTTTCTTTTATTTTTTTAATAATTTTGCTCCTGCTTACCTCGAAACAAATATAATAAAAAAGCTAATGTATCAGCTATGTGATAAGTCTTTAAATAAGGTAATTTGTATATTTGCAAAACAAGGTTAAATAATATTTATTATTATAATAAATAAATTGTTAAAAAAAAAAAAGAAGTCTAAGAGCAAACCAAAGACAGTATTTTGATTTTTGAAGATGATTTTAGAACAATATTGAATACTGAGCTAAATCCCAGTATATATAGTTGTTATATATATTAATTGCTAATTAACATCATGAATAAACAGCTCAAAGAAATTATGTAACATGTTTTATTTGTCCTCTCAATAATTTCATATTGCTTATCATCTCTCTAGTTCTAAAAATGAGTATGTTTCAGAAAATGTATTTTCCCTAACCAACCACTCTAGTTGAAATGGATGGGCACAGGTCAATCCAAGGACAGCCATAGAGAAACAGAAAAATTTAAGCTTTGATAAATCCACTATTTAATGAATTTAGTGGCATTTACCAATTCTCATCTACTTTGAAATATATACAAAGTAAAAATAACCCAGGGACCAGTCAGAGCAATAATATACTACAGTTAGGTTAGATTAGGATTTTACTATTATTGGTGTCTGCCTTGCTTGCAACCAACCAGGTTTTAATTCTCAGCATCAGGTTTGTCTCTTGGGGCTGTCAGTAGTAGTTCAGGTGTGCAGAGCCAGGAGTAACCCCCGAAGTATTGCCAGGTGTGGCCCAAAACCAAAAAAAAAAAAAAAAACTTAACTTTAAATTAATGTATTTTAATCAGTGCCAAATAGTTGAAGCATAATACTGAAATTTGGGTAGGTCCTGATTTGAGAAATTCTCCTCAGGCATTCATTAAGAATATCTAATTAAGAAACATTAGTAACTGTTTAGCAATTAATAATATTATTAATTGAATATGCATCTAAGAACTAAATAAAACATGGAACTGGAAAAGCCACAGTGAAAATAATTATGAATAAGAAAGAAAGCACAATTTTTATAAACTGTTTTAAACTATACACTAAGGGGAAAATGAGGAAGTGAAGATGATCCATTTGTGCTATAACTTCCTAAAGTCAACATTAGCACAGGCATCTCAAGGAAATGAAAGAAGATTATGAATGGGAATAACAGAAAGTGGGTGGAAGGAAGAAACCAATATGACTGTTATTACTGAAGTCTGATAACTACTGTACTAAACAGTACAGTACTAAACAGAGTGAGCAGAAAGTTAAACATGCAATGCTACTTTCCCCTTAAGGAGTCCATCTTAGTGAAGAATGAACATGAGTGAGAAATAGGGGCCAGAGAGATAGCATGGAGGTAAGGCGTTTGCCTGGCATGCAGGACACTGGTTCGAATCCTGGCATCCCATATGGTCCCCCGAACCTGCCAAGAGCGATTTCTGAGTATAAAGCCAGTAGTAACCCCTGAGTGCTGCCAGTGTGACCCAAAAAAAAAAAAAAAAAGAACTGAAAGCATAGAAATAGGATAATTTTGAATAAAATTTCTGATCAAGAGAATTAACATTAGATATAAAACAATCCAATCTTATGGTGGAAGAAAGCAGATATAAACTCCCCACCCCATGCTTCACCCCGAAGGTAAAACTATGAAATAATTCATTCTAAAATTTAACACTTGGGGTAGGGGGTAGACAGCGCAAGGACTAGAAAGTTCTTGTCTAGCCCCAGTTCTGATTCTAGGTTCCTCCAAAGATTACTGTTTTAGCTCTAGTAGCCCCCAGAACCACTGGGGAAACTATTTTAACAAAACAAAATAAAACATTCAAATTGGCTTAAATTGCTAGATTATTATATCCATTTAAGAAAAAAGTCAACAGGAGGGAAGGGAGATATATAGCTCAGTGATCAGGAGCACATCTTATGCCCTGATCATGCTCATGATTTGCATGTACAAGACCTGAGTTCAAGCCCCTATAACTAAGAAGTCCATGAGCTCTGCCATATATCCTTCAAGCCTCCTAAATACTTCTTGGGTGGCTCAGATGATCTTCAGCTCAAGGCCCAAGCCTATCCTTGGGCCCTAACACCAAACCTTGCAACCTGTTTCACCAAGTATCAATAGCAATAGCTCTGAAACCCCTGTGTATTGCTGAAGAGACCTCCACCACAGAAAAGAAAAAAAGTCAACAAACTAACACTAAACACAAATTATAGGTGTCAAATCACACAGAACTAAGAATAACCTCCAAGTAATCTTGTTCCTTTCCCTCAATCAACTTACCCAACATTTTCTGCATCCTCATCACACTCGGCTTTGTATTTGCAAGGTCCACATTTGGAATGTTTTCTGTGAACTTCTGCTCCTGAACCTTCCTCTTCTGTTTAAAAAGAAAAATTTAAATTTTCATTCAAAAATCGGGCTTCTTTCCAGATACACTTCATGTTTTCAGCAAATGTTATTCTAGTTCTGGGGTAAGTGTATCTAAGCTCTTGACAAAAGTGAGGTCCAAAATCTACCCAAGCTTGAGTTCAGAAATAGTCAATAATGAGTACAGCATATTCCGTGAGGAATAAACAAGAATCAATGCTAGCAAAATAATCCTTGAAATGGTACAAAGGAACAAGGCACCTTGTTTTTGTTTTGTTTTTGTTTGTTTGTTTTAACTAAATCACCATGAGATAAAGTTAAAAAGCTAATAGTTTCAGTCAAACAATGTTTTAATACCAAACTTTTTTGCCAGTGGAACAATAGTTTTGAAAACTAATTGGCTTTGTTTTTTTGTGTTTTGGTTTTTGGTTTTAAGGTTTTTTGGGGTTTTTTTTGGGGGGGGGTTGGTTTTTGGGTCACACCCAGCAGCACTCAGGGGTTACTCCTGGCTCCACACTCAGAAATCACTCCTGGCAGGCTAAGGGGACTATATGGGATGCCGGGATTCAAACCAATGACCTTCTGCATGCAAAGAAAACACTTTACCTCTATGCTATCTCTCCAGCCCCGAAAATTAATTGGCTTTAAAATTGTCACAAAATAGTAAATAAAGGGTGGTGTAAACAAAACATGTAGCCTAGTGATTGATAACCTATTAAAATAGTTTGTCTGGGGCTGGAGAGATAGCATGGAGGTAAGGCGTTTGCCTTTCATGCAGAAAGTCATTGGTTTGAATCCTGGCATCCCATATGGTCCCCCAAGCCTGCCAGGAGTGATTTCTGAGCGTAGAGCCAGGAGTAACCCTGAGCGCTGCTGGGTGTGACCCAAAAACCAAAAAAATAAAATAAAATAATAATAATAGTTTGTCCAAAGCTTCTTAGGCAAGTGAGTGACAGAACAACAGAGTTTAGCAGGTCTTTGTGTAACAATTTATTCAACATCATTTCCCCATAACGGAATTGGGGAGAAAGAATCCCAGCTGATAAAGAGGGAAACATTATTTGAATACTTATTTTCATTATATATCTTTTTGCTTATGAGTTGTCAAGACTCTCTGAATGACACTAAATGAGCTTTATATAACCATCACCTTCCTCTCATCAATTTATCACCTGCATTTCTGTCTATGTTATCCCAAAGGATTAGATGTCTAACCTAATCCCAGAGGCCCCAACCTGTCCCTTTTTTCACTCTGCCAATAAACACGGGCCAAAGTACCCAGCTGCAGAAGTATGTGGGTCTTCCATCATCAAGAATACACAAAATAATGAGTTTCAAGACCCACACACACAACCCATATGTAAGAAGACTCAACACTTGTGGGTCTTGACTAAAACAGAGCACAAGCTAGTATCAGTTCAGGTCCATACATCTATACTGTGAAAGCTTGGAGGTGTTAATCAGATAAGCATATTAGATCTTTGTACTGTACCTTTAACACATTATTTACTGATTGACACTACACAGAATAGCTGATTTTCCCCAAATCAAAATAGGAAAATGCTTGGGCAAGCATCCCATAGTTAGCTTCAGAATCAGTCTTGTTGCCTAGTTTTTTGATACTGGCTTGTGCTCTGTCTGCCTTGCAAGCGCTAGCCAAGGAAGGACCGCGGTTCAATCCCGCGGATCCCCCGGCGTCCCATATGATCCCCCCAAGCCAGGGGCAATTTCTGAGCGCTTAGCCAGGAGTAACCCCTGAGCATCAAATGGGTGTGGCCCAAAAAAACAAACAAAAAAAGTCAAGTTACACATTGAGGGAAAAAAAGATCAAGCACATCTATCATACAAGCAAATCTTGATATTAACTTCCAATACCTAAATGGAGAAACAATTACCTGATTTCCTAGATATATGACTACAATAGCTAGACAACATATACCTTCTGCTGAGTGGCTGAATTGATAGTCCAGCAGGTATAGGTGGTTTGCCTTGCACACAGATGACTCGAGTTCAATCCCTGGCATCCCATATGGTCCCCCATGCCCACCAGGAGTGATGCCTGAGCCAGGAGTAACCTCTGAGCACAGCAGGGTGTGGTCAAAATAATCCTTCTCAGGTGCAGTCTAGAATTTATGTGCTGACCCTTCACATGAAACTTCTAATTGAAAATGTTCTTTCATCAAATTCTATAGTTGAGCAATTTTAATCTTCCTTTTTTCTTCCCCTTTAACTATTCTATCCTCCAGGTGATCATTTAGCTTTCTTCTAACTCCAAAATTTTAGGAATGAGTGAAATGTAAAGGTCTGGAGTAATGTTTCAGTATATGAAAAAAGTCAACTATTTTTCATTTGTAAGTAGATATTTACTGGAAATTTTTCTTTTAGATTATTCCCATAGCACCTCAAACGTTATTTTGCATATAGTGGAGACTAAACTAAGAATTACTCCTCCTTAGACTATGAAATAGAATTATCTTTCTCAGTTCTGATCATTTAGAATTATTCTACTATGTACTAAAAATATTATGCAACTGATTTTACAACCAAGTTGCCTCACAAAAATCATGCCTATATTTTTAAAAGCAAAATTAAAATTGTAATTAAGAAATTGTAAAGAATGAAGCTCAAGATTCCTCTAGTTATTCCATAAATCTTCTCTCTCCTGAGCACAACTCTAAAAATATTTCATTTTATATACTGAAAATTCCTTGGAAGCAAACATATGTAAGCAGGAGAAGAGAATGTTACAAATGCTCTAGTCCAATATAAATCATTTGTAGGGATAATCCTAAGAGAGCACTTTGAAACAAGCACACTATTACAGGAATTACATCACTTCCATTTTATAGGCTAAGACAATCAAAATATCATCAGAAATAACTGCATTTTGAAAGATGTTCTTGAGTTAAAAAGAATGAGAAATTTGGATGATGGGTAAGGGGCACAGAATTTCTCACGTAATGACTAACAGCATATGCGCAGATGTTTGAATTCAATAAACGACAATAAACTATACATTTAAAGTGCATAAACTAAATGTGACATCAGTTTTGTCTCAATAAAACTGTTTTTTAACTAATTTAAAGTACACAAATGTCCTTATGGAGTACTTGACACTTACCTCCTTCTCCAGATCCAGAACCATTATCTGAGAAGAAAAATAAAGAATGAATATGAAACAACTTTCCTGAAAACATCTATCAAGCAGAAAAGTTCTTAATTAAAATTTATACTGTGGTAGCCAGAGCAATAGTACAATGGGAAAGGCGCATGCTTGCACATGGTGAACCAAAGTTCAATCAACTGGAATCCCATAAGGGTCCCGCAAGCCTCTCTAGGAGTGATCCCTGAGCACAGAGACAGGAGTAAGGCCTGAGTATGGCCAGGTGTGGCCCAAAAATAAATAACAAAAACTTCCTTTGAAAAAACATTATCATAGAGCCCTTTTGTCTTTTAAAGAAGTAAAAGGGGGCCAGAGAAATAGCACAGCCGTAGGGCGTTTGTCTTATACGCAGCCAACCCAGACCTGGGTTCTATTCCCAGCCAACCCAGACCTGGGTTCTATTCCCGGCATCCCAGATGGTCCACGAGCCTGCCAGGAGTGATTTCTGAGCACACAGCCGGAGTAACTCTTGAGTGCTACATGGGGGGATAAAAAGGTCTTAATAATTTATTCCATTTATTAGTTTTGCTTTTCTGGCCATAATCTGTAGTGTTCAGGGTTACTCCCAACCAAGTACTTGGGGATCTCTCCCTTTGGTACCTGGATATAAGGTGGTGGCAGTGGGACAGGAGGCCAAGCATCTAGTGTCAGGGATAGAGGCCAGGGCTCCTGTATGTATAGCATTCACTCAGTACTTTGAATCATTCTCTAACCCTGAACAGTTTATTCTTAGGTACTTATTTTGTACTTCCTTCAAATATAAATTTGTAGCCCATTCAGGAAATAACAAGATGCCTCATACAGAATAAAGATCAATAAATACCATAAAGTAAATGATTAAAAAATTCTTTCATTTAATTAACTCATTTAAGAAGAAAATACTTGGGGGCCAGGTGGTGGCGCTGGAGGTAAGGTGCCTGCGCTAACCTAGGACGGACCGTGGTTCGATCCCCCGGTTCCCCATATGGTCCCCCGTGCCTGCCAGGAGCGACTTCTGAGCGAATAGCCAGGAGTAACCCCTGAGCATCACCGGGTGTGGCCCAAAAACCCAAAAAAAAAAAAAAAAAAAGAAGAAAATACTTAATTTTGTTAAAGCTTGTGAGGAATAATGAATAAGCTACTTTTATTAGAAACAGAAGAAGAGAGCTTTGAGTCCTGCTCCAAAAATCTTAATGACATCTGAAAAGCCAAAAGGTAAGAAAAGCCCCCAAGATTTAGAAGAAACGTTAAGATTTTTCATATTATTGATAAAATTAACTAGAAGAAAAATATAAACTAGGAATTGTAAAAAGTGGTATTATAGCATCTCTCTCCCCAAAGTTATCAGCAAGAAGGCATCCGAAACAGTATTAATACAAACCAATTGTCCAATTCTAAAAATACTTTACAAAATCCACAGTTGGAAAGGGAATAAAGAGAATGCCTTAACGGTATCAGCCCAGCACAAAGCAATAAAAGACAGGAGAGGCAAGTGAACATTTGCCATTTTATCCAGTACTTTCTGGGGAAGAAGCTAGCATAGAGAGCACACACGAGCTCTTCAAAGAGGTCTCTAGAGAGGGAGTAATATCCGTAACAATACTGCATCCTTCCTTTCAAGCCCCCTCATCTCATAAAGAAAGACATTGTCAGATATGACAGAAACAAAAAAAATAAAAAATGAAAGTACATATTTTATTTTGGCAAAATCTTCCAGGGACTTTATATAAGTATACATTGCATTCAATTCTGACTTATTACCTTAGAAAATTACACCGTTTCTAAATAAGGAGAAAAAGAGAGAATAAAAGAACAGAAGGAAAAAAAGAAGGTATCGGTCCAAAGAAACGACTCATTGAGATGGAATACATGCTCTGCTTTCAAAACCAGTTTCTGGTGCCCACAATTCCCCCATATGCTGCCAGGGCTGACCTATGAACATTGAAACTGGGAGTAGCCCCTAAACTAATGCCAGTTGTGACTCCCCCAAAAAAGAGAATAAGTGAACTCACTAACAAACTGCTTTTTTTTTATTTCTTTGAAAAATATGCTCTTGGGGCCGGAGAGAGAGCATGAAAGTAAGGCGTTTTCCTTTCATGCAAAAGGTCATTGGTTTGAATCCCAGCATCCCATATGGTCCCTCAAGTCTGGCAGGAGTGATTTCTGAGTGTGGAGCCAGAAGTAACCCCTGAGTGCTGCCAGGTGTGACCCAAAAACCCAAAAAAAAATGCTCTTTCTCCTCCTATACCATATACATTGACTGGATGCAGATAATATGCTTCGCAATATGGTAAATGCATATAATGATATATATAAAAATCACAGTGCATCAAATACTCACACTCCTATTCTTTACTACCCACATAGAATTTTAATAAATGCAATGCCCACACTAGCCTTTCATTTCAATTAGTATTTCTAAATAGTGTGGCTATGCTAATAATGAGGTAAACTCTTCTTTATTTTCATGGCGCCCACATCTTTCCCAGCCCACAAAACTCATGTCAGCCTTAGGATTGTAATACACCTCGTTTGGCAAGACTCCTGCCTTCCTGTCAAAAAATGACTGATCTAGCCAGAGATGGATGTGTCAGATAAATGAAATACAGTTTGGTATATATGTAGAGATAGGAACAAAGTATGAACCACCTCTACCAGGAGTTGCCACAGAAAAAAATTTTCACAAAAGATAAAAGACAACACCTGACTCTTAAAAGTTTAACAAAGGAGTTTCCAAGTAAGCAAGAAGGATTATTTCTAGAACACGACATAGGACCAACTGACATGAAAAACACTGGATACCCAGCAAATAATAAACTCAAAATAGCTTAGCTCACAAAGTCTTCATCTAATAAATAACCCCAGGAGATGATTTTCCTCTAACAATTCAGGAAATTAAGGCTGAGAGAAGCTAAGTAACTTGTCCAAGACCATCCAGGAAATAGGAGCTAGTCACTTAAAGTCAGGGCTTTTAAACCCATTGCAGGGGCTCTTTCCAATCTGCCACTCAGCCTCCTAATGGTTCACATTCAATCTTATGCAAAGCAGTTGATGTCTTAAACACACTCTTCATAAATGATGCATAATTTAATTTTAGGGAGTAAAAATATCTCCATATTCCTTTTCAGTTTCTAAATCAATTCCGTAAAATACAATCCACTTATAGGCTAGGAAGAGAGCTCAAAGGGCTACAGAACATACTTTGCATGAGAGGACCAGTCATAATTTTGGTGCATGCTCCTTACTCCTCCCTCCCTTCCAAAAAAAAACCACAGCATGTTCTGACAGCTGACAGCTAGTCTATGTAGTATAACACTAATTTCACCAAGCACCCAATTATTTCTATGTAAAAGAATTTGGTTTGGGGAAGGGGTCTGAGAGAAACCAAAGAGAAACTATTTCCTTTAGAATTAAGCTCTTAAATCATGTACCTGGAGTTTGAACTGAAACCATACAGATCAATCATGCTTTATGTAACAGAGCCCCATTATACGTCTAAATTCAGGCTTGGGCATACTCCCTGGTAATACTCCATTATTAGTTCTATTATGTTTAGGCCAAGAGGAATTAATGCTGTCCATGACTCCATAGAGAGGTAACAACCATAAACTCCGTGTGTGGAATCATCCCAGACTGCCCCGTGCATCTCTTTATCTGTAACCTCTTCTCCTTGTAATAATAAATCATATCCATGGATATGTAATAGTTTCCTCTGAGTTCTATGAGTCATCTAGTGAATTACTGAACTTGAAGGTGGTTTGGGGAAACTCCTAAAGTTGCGATTTTTGTCATCCAAGTGAGGAAACATTGAGGACTGCACCTTTTCACTTTGCAGCTGACCCTAAAATTACAGTACTCCAAAAATTTGTTTTTACTGAAGTCTTCACATTAGTAAAAACAAATTTTTGGAGCACTGTAATTGAAAATTAAATAAAATGGAGTAGATCATACATCAGTATAATTTCAACGTTTTCCACTGACACATAATAATTACAATGTTTCACCTGCATCCCTGCCCCGAAATACAAAGGCAAGTAAGTAATATTAATGCCTTTCAAAATCAACTACTGCCAATCATGAAGGGGGGAAAAAGGAAATAAATTAAAATAACTTGGAGAAAGTGGATAGCAAGGAATAGAGAATTGAAAAGCAAAAGCCATAAAAGCAAAGAGCTAGGGCTGAAGAGATAGTACCAAGGCACTTGCCTTGCACATGACCAACACAGGTTCTATCCCTGAAACCCCAATTATTTCCCCCAAGCACCTCCAGGAGTTATTCATGAGTGCAGAACCAGGAGCAAGCCCTAAACACCCCCTGTGTGACCCAAAACCCAAAAAATAAGGGAAAAAATGTTCAAATAAAGCTTTGAAAGACATATCCTGGAATGTCCTTAATGGATTTCTATACATATAACTTTACTGATCATCCCTATATATCATTCTGTACCCTCATACATTTGACTTTGGGAGATTGGGCCAGGAAAGCATTATGCTATACCCAGCACTGCTCTGGGGTTATTTCTAGCTCTGTGCTTAGAAGCGACCTCTGGCAGTGCTCTGAGACCAGGAATTTGAACCAGGCTCAGTCAAATTTAAAGAGAGCAATTTACTTCCTGTACTCTCCAGCTCACTCAACAAAATCTTATTCCATCTAATAATCAAGCTATTAAGGCAAAAGATATACCACAAAGAAAGCATTAAACATTAAAACTGTACTGAGAAGTCAGTAGAAGACTACTTGGGGTTAAGAAAACTAATGTCAAATGAGGAAAAATAGTAAGTTTCCCACTTCCCTTGCAATTACCACTGGTCCTTTCCTTTTAGAAACTATGGTGGAAACATTTCTAACATTTATTTAGAAGAATATTGTACATACCAGAGTAGCATGGACCTCTTGCAACTACTGTTATCTCTTTCTGTTGCTTACAAGCAGCCCTTCGGAGAAAGCATTCATTTTGATAAGTGTCCCCATTTGATCCACAGACAGGAATATAATTTGTATGGCACTGCAAAAGAAACAAAAATAAATTCTCAGAACTAGGCATGAATATTAATAGTTCATTTCACATGCATGAATACAATGCCATATTATTATGACAGGCTTCCACTACACAATAGATTGCTCTCTTATTTGGTGTAAAAAATGAATTGTGCCATTTTCTCACACTTTTTCTCACATACATAATGAAAATAACTATCAACTCTCCATAAAGTAAGAGTAAAAATTCAAATCCTATTTAATTCATTTGCCTGCTCTAAAGATCCCATGAGATTAAAATGTAAAGGAAATTCTTGGCAACGTTTGCGAAGAGTATATGTCACTTTATTATTGTCAAAATTCATTAGCAATATAATACAAACCTCTAAAATGCTGAGTCCTCTCATAAATAAATGCTCAAGAAGAGATATATACACTACATTTCTCCAGTAGTCCTTAGCAGGTAGGTTTTTTTGGTTTTGGTTTTGGTTTTTGGGTCACACTCGACAGCACTCAGGGATTACTTCTGGCTCTACGCTCAGAAATCACTCCTAGCAGGCTCCGGGGACCATATGGGATGCCTGGGATTCAAATCACCATCCTTCTGCATGCAAGGCAAATGAATGCCCTACCTCCATGCTATTTCTCGGGCCCCAGCAGATGGATTCTAAGGATGGTCTAAGAACTGAATTGTAAAGGATAGTTCCACAGGACAGGGATGGCCTGAGTTTGATCCCCAGCCATCCCCCTCTCCCCATACAATTCCCAAGTCCTACCAGGAGTAAGTCCTGAACACAACAGCCATGTGTGACCCAAAAACAAAATTTAAAAGAATTAATAAATAAAACTCATGCTTTAAAGCTTTGAGTAAGAGATCTGAAGTCAAAAGCATTGGTTCAAAGCCTGTATCTACCATCTACGTGATGACAGGCTGGCACCAGAGCCCATGTTTCACACATCTATGAAGTGGTGATAATGAATAATAAAACAGTTGCAGTTATTAAAGAATAGAAATCTATCTTTAACATGTATGCAGGGTCATGATAAATTCTCAAAATTTGGTCATTTATTATAATACCTAAGTCTTAAATACTAGCCCTTTGCATGGTTATAGCTACTAAGTAGAAGACTTATAAGTATAACTCCGAACCAAAACACTCAAATTTTACACCAAATAATTGGTTGGAGTGAGTGAGGTCCTGAAAACATGCAAGCAAGGTCTCTAAAATTCAACCCAACAATCACGTATATCAGAGATTCATGAAATGAAAGAAGTAAAGTTTTTTTACTGCTTGGTCTGTTCCTAATATACATATGTGTGTGAGATTAAACCACTAGTTAACTTAATATCAGACCTTAGTACCTTAGTATCTTATTATTTCTGGGCAAAAGATTCTTCTTTAATGCCTTTTCCTTAGACAAAAGTGACTTGAAATAGATTTAAAAAGACCAGAGAGTACAGCACGTAGGGTTCTTGCCTTGTACATGGCCAACTTGAGTTCAACCCCCAGCATCCCACCAAAATGGTCCACCAAACGTAATTCCATAGTGCAGAGCAGGATCAACCTCTGAGCATCACAGAGTGTCACCAAGGGTGGGGGGGGGGGTTCAGCAGCATACAGTTCTAAAACCACATTCATTCAAGAATTTAATGTATACCATTCATAAGTCAGAAACTGTGCTGAACACAGCAAAGAAGAAAATAAAACAAATTTATGATAGTTAATTTTATGTGTCAATCTGACTTGGTCCTAAAATGCTGAGATGACATATAATTTCTAGAAGTCTATTATGGCATGCCTTGATGATTTAACATCTGAATGAATGGACTGACAAAATGTTCTCCCCAATGTGGGTGACCATCATTCAATCCACTGCAAGCCTACATAGAACAGAAGGAAGAAAGGGGAATCCATTCTATTGAGCTGGCACATCAGTCTTCTGGCTCTTAAGCCTTCAGTCATACACTGGGACATACAACAACAGCTGTTCTCTTTTTAGAACATCAGATGGACACTGGAGTTATATTAGCACCTTCCCAAGATTTATACCTTAAAAAACCAGATCATGGAATTTCCGAGCTTCCATGACTAAATAAGCCAGTTCCTCATAAGTCTCTTTTTCTTGTTTGTTCTCTCCTTTTTATAAATAAATATAGTGTCATGAAAATAGATCAGGGGTCTCAAACTCATGGGCCACGGGCCGTTTGTGGCCCTCCATACAACATTTTGTGGCCCACGGCCGGCTTTCAAATATCACAGTATTTGCGATTATTCGCTTACCGAATAATCGCAATAAAAATCATATTAGTAAGAAAAAAATCGCGTTAAACATTCACATACCCCGATTTTTTCCTTACTAATGCGATTTTTTATTGCGAATATTCAGTAAGCAAATAATCGTAAGTGCTTTGCGCCTAGCGCAGACATCATTTCCGCTGCTCCTGTCCGCTGTCCCTTGCATTATCGGGGAGGTCTAAGGGAGAGAAGTTTATTACAGAATTAGATTTTGTCATACCTTCATCATGACTTCATCAAAGCCTGCAGTGAAGAGAAAGATTGATAACGAGCACAGACAATTTCAGGAAAAGTGGGAGACACAGTATTTCTTTGTTGAGCACAGGGACATCCCCACATGTCTTATTTGCTCAGAGAAAATTGCAGTGCACAAGGAATACCATTATTCAACTAAACATGCTGAGGAATGTGCAAAATATCAAGGAAATGAGAGAGCCAAGCGGGTTGCCAGTCTTAAAACATGCCTAATGAGGAAACAAGATTTCTTCAAGAAAGCAACCAAAGAGAATGTTGCATCAGTCGAAGCTAGTTACATGGTTAGTGAGATGATTGCTAAGGCAGGGAAACCATTCACAGAAGGAGAATTTGTTGAAAAATAAAATGCACGTTACAGGCTGCAAGTATTATCTGTCCGGAAAAGAAAGGTCAGTTTAACAAAATCAGCCTTTCTGTCAACACTGTGGCAGAGCACATTTCTGACATGTCAAGTGACATTTATCATCAACTATGTGAGAAAGCCAAATGTTTTGATGCATACTCAGTTGCTCTTGACGAGGGCACAGATATAACAGACACTGCGCAGCTCACAATTTATGTCCATGGTGTTGATTGCAATTTTGAATTGACAGAGGAGCTGCTCACAATAATTCCAATGCATGGCCAGACCACCGCTGATGAGATATTTTGGCATCTGTATGATGCCATTGAGAATGCAAGTTTGCCATGGAAGAGGTTTGTTGGAATAATAACCGATGGAGCGCCATCAATGATAGGGAGGAAAAATGGACTGGTGGCACTTGTTCAAAAACAACTTGAAGAGGAGGGTGTAGAGAAAGCCACTGCTCTTCACTGCATTATCCATCAGCAGGCCCTTTGCAGTAAATGCCGGCTGTGTGACAATGTGATGTCTGTTGTTCTTTTTTTTTTTTTAATTTTTTTTTAATTATGAGAACAAAGATGCAAAGAAAGAGGACAAGGTAAAGATACAGTGGAAGGGCAATCACCCATAAACAGAATTCTCAGAGGTCCCCTTGCTGATATCTTAACTTT
>PVKC010009796.1:0-26461 GCA_004027635.1 Crocidura indochinensis | reverse complement strand
GAGTATGATGGCATCGTAGCCACCCAATAGCAACTGGAGTCTTTACAATTAGAAAACATCTTAGTTACGTAAATAAGGAATCTAGATCTCTTTGCTCTATGCTAATAGTCAATTGATGTCTTAACAAGAAAGTAAATATCCTCAGCCCATTCACATAGTAACTCTACCCTGAAAAATAACAGGATGTCACAAAGCAATTCATCTTTTCTTGGTGAATTGACCTCTGCCTCCTTAGCTGAGGGCAAATGCTTAGCCAATAGGGCAAGTTTAGGACTTTACTCTCTTTCAGTAACCCATAACCAGTGAATATTGACTAATTGAGCAACTCTTTCTAACCTAAGGAATTCTAAGAAAGCTTTTTAGTGTCTAATCACAGTGTTTAAATTGACTTGAGACCTCACCTTTAACCTAAAAGATTACATCTTTGAGCTATAGCAGGACAGAGTGTGGAACAGTGATAGACCGAAGTTTCCCTAACCAGATTCCTTTTAAGTAAAGTTTCTATGTTTCCTTTTCTGCTCCAATATTACTTTTTGGCCTTCATCAAAATTTCCTTTTACTTTAGAGAATGAAGGCTCTCAATGGGTGCTAATTGGGGTTGGAGAGCAAAAGTCAAGCCAAAGCATGAAGTGGAAAACAGAGTATTGTTTCTTCTAAGAGAGAGGCCATGTTTCCATGTGAGCCCACCTGGAGCTCCCAGTTTTTGCTTCATACCAAGAGGATACTTCAAACCTCAAGCTAGAGAATTGAAAAGTGTCACTGATTATACTTGGCTATCCACATGTACTTCCAAATTGGAAGTCTAAGTCGGTTTCTTAATTGAAAATAAGGAGAGACATTAGCCAGCAGAATCCTTTATTTTTCTAATTAAAAAAAAAGCTGCTAAGATGATTCAGTTGAATTAACTACAATGAAATATTTCAGAAGCTTAGGTGCGGAATGATGAGATCGAATACACAAATGCTCACCGTATCTGAAACGACATGGAAAATAATATTGTGACATCCCTTAAAAGCTGAACGTTCTGCCAGAAATCTATCCATTCCATCATTCTTTATTTTTTTTTTCTTTTGCATGGGCTGTGCTATTTTTGGTTCTTGTGATTCGAAGTATTTAAGGCATTTTTTTACATATTGTATATACTTTTTGGTTTGAGTCACATTTAGTATATATATGTGTCTGTATACATACACATATATATAGTAGCATACTGGTCAGATGTATAAATACCTCTGTTTACACAAAAACGAGTGTTGTGGATTATAGATTGGAGGTGCAGGCTGCCTCTCTGCTCCTCAGTCATGCTTTCTTCACATTAAAAGAATATTGCTTCATCGATAACCTTATGAACTTGAAGGGGTTGAAATCTTGAATTCTGTTCAAGGTTTTAATTTCACCTCCTGTCAGTAGCTTCATGGGATTTTACCTGTGAACGTGTTCAAGTTCACATTTCATTTTGTTTGATACCAGTGCCAATCCTTGAATTGGCGTGTACTTTTGTGATCTCTCCAAGTACAGCTGGGGTATGTGTTTTCTTTCCATATATCAGAAAAAAAAAAAAGTGGGTTCTATCTGGGCCACTTTTGCAATTTAGGTAAAATGAATCTCTGAGATTCATTTGAGATCTGGCAGTCCATCAGAACCTAACTTGTCTCACAAAACACTTCGGTCATTTTAACTTCGAGTCAGTAGAGCTCTAATCCTCCCAAGTGAAAACTGTTCAAATTTTGTCTTGTCCATCTGCCCAGTTTCTTTAAGGTAGGAGAGAGGGTTTAGTCAACTTAACTTGTTTGTTTGTTTTTAAGTTACAGAAAAGTTGCCTTTTGTGAGAATGTAGAGGGATGACTGTGAACAATTTTCTACCAACTCTAGGTATTTCCCTGTAGAATGGATTGCTGTAATTTATCTCTTAATATATGTTGAATTATTCTGTACAACCAAGGATTCTTTTGGTGATGCTGGCAGAAATCAGTATAGTCCAAGGTTTTTTACAAGTTAAATTAGACCAACTCAGATCCAATCATGAATATCCCCTTGAAACAAGAGGCTGTTTAGTTATCATTTTTTGACTTGCTGTTGGCCAACTGTTGCTTCATGCTTTGCTTTCTTAGAATGATCTCCCCATCTGCTGCTTTGCTATTTTTAGTGAGGAATAGTGATGGTTCACTTTCCAGACATCTGAAGGCCACTTGGTTAGCATGCAGCTTTATATTTAAGATTTTTGTTTCATTTCTTGTTTTGCAGTCCTAAATACCAAAAAGGACAGCCCTTAATGTTATTTTCCTGTAAAGGACAAATCCTTCTTGCTTTTTGAAGTACTTTTAAATCTCCACTCAGGAATGTGCCTCATCTTGAAACAATCTGCTCATAATAGAACACTACAAACACAAGCATCTAGAAGAGTTTGGGATTCACAGCAGTCCCCTGGGTTTGATGATGATTTTTAGAAAGCCACTGGTAGAGTACATCTGAATTTGAATCATAGATTTGTTTTGTTTCATCTTGAGGTTTTTAATATAGGCTATTTTCCTTCTTGTTATTGAAGTGACCGTAACCTGCACACTTGGTGGTTGGACAGGAAGACTTTTACTTTTTGAATTTTGCCAGTGGCTGCCCTGTGATACACCATAGATCATAAACTCTGTTGTGTCATTGGGATTGCACTCAGCATGTGGGATGGTTCTTAGGATTAAACTTGTACCCTTAACCCATTCAAGGCAGGCACTCTTCCAAATTAACCATCCCCAGACTATGTAGTGTTCTGTCTTACAAATTTCTGATATTGGGGAGCATAACCCATTCTCAAGTCATTTATTTTGCTCCTCTGCAATTTTTAATGTTAAAGTGTCTATTCCTCTTAATTTAAGTTTGTACATTTGAGACCAGTAACAGGTAAATTATTTTTTTCCATCTTCAAGATATGAAAAGTTATTTTCCCACCTTCATTACCTTGTGCATTCAGTCACCAGTCATTACTCTTTGAGTTTGTGCATTCTCATGGTTGTTGTTTCCCACTGGTTCTTATTGAGTGTTGATGTGTAATCTGTTTGGAACCAGATTTGACAAGGAAGCTGTATAGTTGTCCAGTGGATTGTGTTCTAACAAAAAATGTCTCCTGTCCATTCCAAGTCACCTTAAAACAATAAGATAACCTTACTCTGTAAATTATTGAAAGTAACTGATCCATCTCTCAGTTACTTTACATATGTATAAATTCAAGAAAAAATTATTTTTGATCTTTAGCATGCTGGATTATGATACAGAGAACCTGAACTCTGAAGAAATTTATAGTTCTTTGCGAGGAGTTACAGAAGCCATTGAAAAGTTTAGTTTTCGAAGTCAAGAGGACCTAAATGAGCCAATTAAGCGGGATGGCAAGAAGGACTGTGACGTAAGTATTCCTAAACTCAGGGAGAGCTCTTTGTTTTGTCGTCATTGCTGATTTTTTTGGATGCTTGTGTTTGGGTCCTTGTTTGGTGGGAGTCTGCAGAGAATTCAGTTGCATGGCATTAGATTCAGGATGGTTATTAGAGCAAGCATCCTCAGTGGTGGGAGGTCAGGGAGAAAATGTGCTTTAGTGTTGAGGACTGTAGATGCAATGTTGGCAGACAAGATTCCTGCAGAACTGGGGGTGGGTACACAGCCTTCTGTTCTCACAGGACTGTTGAAATGCACATTGTTAAGTCTTTTAAATTTGAGAAAATAATTGCCCAAATTACTGAATAAAGTATACTTGACATATAAATGAGTGAATTACTAGGTTAAAAGTGTAAATTTGTTTGGAGCTGGAGAGGCTGTAATGCAGGTAAAATCTTTGCCTTGCTTGCCTGTGACCACCCTAGGTTCGATTCCTGACACCACATATGGTTCTCTGAGTTCACTAGGATTAATGCATCCTGAGAACCTCAGTGAAAAGCAAAAGCAAAAGCAAATTCACTCAGTTGTCACCAAGATCTGTATCAAATCAGATAATCACAAATTGAAATATGAATGACAAGCAGGAGACATCAAGAAAAGATTTATTCAAAGTTCTGAGGAAGAATTGACAATGTGCTGTGTTCCAGGTGTCCCGTGATGGTGGAGTCGTCCCCCTTGGCCCTGAAGGCCGGGGAGGCAGTGATGTGGTAGAAGGTGGCAGAACAGCTCTGGACAACAAGACCTCTCTCCTCAACACCCAGCCACCACGCGCTTTCCCAGGGCCTCGGGCACGGGAGTACAACCCCTACCCCTATTCCGACACCATCAACACCTATGACAAGACAGCCCTGAAGGAGGCCGTGTTTGATGACGACATGGACCAGCTTCGAGACGGTGTGTCCTCCTTTGATTGTGTCCTGTCCAGGAGAACCTCCTCCTGGCTTTCCTCTTATCGTACCTACTCTGAGCCCTCTAAAAACTTGATCTCTGGTTACAGAAGCTTCACAGCTAGAGCACTTGGCACATGTCATTAATACTGGTAGCCAGGACAGCAAGGGAAGCTTGCTTCAGTCTGAGGGAAGTCTTCATGAGGAACCTTCATGGGGAAGGTTGAGTGAATTGGGGATCACATAGTGGGGGCAGAGGTACAGCTTCCTAGCACAGGACTCAGCCTTTGTAAAGGAAGTCTCAGGGTTCCACTGAGTGTTCAGTTCAGATCCTGATGTACTCCTGAAAAATTCCACACTTCTTTCTGCACCTTGGCGCTACTGTAGTTGGGAGAGAAAGATACTAACACGTATCAAGCACTGACCTTGCAATGGCTCATAATGGCATGTACTGACTTATGTATATAATCCAATCCAACAGGTTGCTTCTCTTACTATAGATAAACAAATTCAAAAGGTTGAGTTACTTGCCGTAAATCTAACATGCTGTATATAGAATAGGACTTGCCTGCTCTTTTTCTCACTCATGTGTTAAACCCAGGATTCATTATCAAGAAATAATTATGGATTGGTATGCTGGTAATTTTACCTGGAATTTAATTATTTCTTTTTTCCACCTTGCTATCATGTTCACATGTTTTAATTTAGCACAACTAAAATAGTTGTTCTCCACCCCAACCCGAATTATATGTTTTTTCTAAGCCTGTTGATATTCTTTTCTTTCTTAAAAATTTTGGAGAGATAGCATGGAGGTAGGGCAATTTCTGAGCATAGAGCCAGGAGTAACCCCTGAGCACTGCCGGGTGTGACCCAAAAACCAAAAAAAAAAAAAAAAAAAAAGTTGTCCAAAGAAATAAAGGAGGACCCCAAAGTTGAATATACTTCTATCATGAAGTGTGTGATTTGCTGTCTACTCTTTGAGCAGTGGAGATCAGAGTGGGATGTTCTGATAGAAAAAAAAAGTCATGTGTTTGAGAGCAGAAGGATTTCAGAGGGTGAAGGTTCTCCATAACTGATTGTAGATGGGTAGCAACTCAGGAAAGACCAACTCCACTTGCTGCACAATTGGAAAGGGTGGGAGGGTGGCTGTTATAAGTTGTGAACTTTCTATGAGTTGTGAACTATTTTATTTGTTTGTAGAAATGGGTACATTTAACTTAATCTATTTGTTGGTTTTGTTTTGAGGTGTCATAGAGATTCTGGTTATTTATTCACCAGAGTGAAATATTTTAAGGGAAATGTGGGATAATAGAGGTCTAGGGATAACGTAGCAGATAAAGTGATTGCCTAGCTTATGGCTGACCCAGATTTTATCCCTGTCACCATATATGGTCGCACGCCACCCCCCACGCCAGCACTGTCAGAAATTATCACTGAGTGCAGTGTATATCCTCCTGACCACTACCCTTTCCCCCAAATAGAGGTTTATCAGGGTTTTTTTTTTTTTTTTTTTTGGTTTTTGGGTCACACCTGCCAGTGCTCAGGGGTTACTCCTGTTACTCCTGGCTCTATGCTCAGAAATTGCCCCTGGCAGGCACAGGGGATCATATGGGATGCTGGGATTCAAACCACCATCCTTCTGCATGAAAGACAACGCCTTACCTCATTGCTATCTCCAGCTCCAGATTTATCACATTTTTCAATCTTAGAAGAGAAAGGAGTATACATATGGAAAATCTAAACAGTTCCTTACGGTTTGACTTTGTTTCTCTATCTTTTCCATTCAAAGTGTTTAGAGGGGCTGGAGCAACAATACAGCAGGTAGAAGGCACTTGCCTTGTATAGGGCCAGGCTAGATTCAATTCCCAATGTCCCCATATGGTCCCATATAGTCCCCCATCACTGGCAAGAGTGATTCCTGAGTACAAAGTCAATAGTAAATCCTGAGCATTGCTAGGTGTGACCCCAAGATAAAATAAAATAAAATGGAGGTGAGGTTTCTAACGATCAAAGAAAAAGAATGTAGGGGCCGGAGCCATGGCGCTAGAGGTAAGGAAGGCATCTGCCTTGCAGGCGCTAACCTAGGACGGACCACGGTTCGATTCCCCAGCATCCCATATGGTTCCCCAAGCCAGGAACGATTTCTGAGCACATAGCCAGGAGTATCCCCTGAGAGTCAACAGGTGTGCCCCCCTCCCCCAAATAAACAAAACAGAAAAAGAAAGGATGTGGCCTTGTATATTCGGGGCCTAGAACTGGGCAGGCAGATAATGTCACAGGTCTGCAGCCTGACACCAGTCCTGAAGAGTTCACACACTATTTGTGTACTACTATTTGTGTACTGAGTTGGTTATTAAGCTCTGAACATTTGAGAAGAGAGGGTATATTTAGTAATCAGTCAGATGTGATATGAGGAGTGCCTTGTGGCAAACTTGTATGATTGAGTGACTCTGATAGCCTGTAGGAGCACCTGCCTTAGGACGCCAGTGGTGAGGAGATGAGAAGAGAGTTGGAAAGATGATAGGCTTGGGATGTTTTGAGAGGGTGCTGTAGAGGGATTCTCCTCTTCATATGAAACGGGTGAATGAAATAAGAGTTTCTTGTTTCCTCTCTGAAGTTGACTTGAAAAGATAAGGGGAAAGGTAATGCCTGTTGGTGCTGCGTACCTAGCCTAGGGTTCATGATTCGTTAGTTGAGTGTAAAGGGTGAGGCCCTGCCAAGGAGTCTTAGGAGTACTCGTCTCCTGTCCTGTGGGATCTGAGGTTGCTGAAAAGGTATCCTTATGTACTTTTCCTCTGGAAGTGACTTTAGTCTTTCTGTCTGTCCCACAAGCACCCATTGACCATTCTGACTTGGTGGCGGACCTTCTGAAAGAGCTGTCCAATCACAATGAGCGGGTGGAAGAGAGGAAGGGTGCCTTGCTGGAGCTGCTCAAGATCACACGGGAGGACAGCTTGGGCGTCTGGGAGGAGCACTTCAAGACCATTCTGCTCCTGCTCTTGGAGACTCTCGGAGACAAAGACGTAAGGAACTTTTCGGTCCCAGGATTCCCTGCTTCCTCATCTGAGTCCAGACCTTCCCTGTTGGATTTGGCTTCCATTTTAATTCTTATATTATACTCTGCTGTTTATACCAAAACAATTTTTACATACTTTTGAAGCACTTATTAGTAAGATTATTTATTTTTTATTTGGTTTTGGGGGCCATACCTGGTGGTGCTCAAGGGTTAGACCTAGCTCTGCCCTCAGAAATTACTTCTGGTATTATGAGCAATCTTGTATCCATGGTGTTAACATAATTAAGAAAACTAAAGGGAAGGGTCCAGAGTGATAACACAGAGGGTAGGGTGTTTGGCTTGCACACAGCCAAACTGGGTTTGATCCTCAACATTCCATAAAACCCCCTGAGCCTGCAAGGAACAATTTCTGAGTGCAGAGACTGGAGTACTAAGCACCACTGGGTGTGTCCCAAAAACGAAGACTCAAGGAAAAATGATGGAAAAAATGAAATTCCTGTCAGGCTTGGTAGACCATATGGAATGATTGGGATTAAACGTGGCTTGACTGCATGCAAGGCAAATGCTCTACTCACTGTTATTGCTATGGTCCCTGTGAAGTATGTTTCATTAGAAACACATCCATTCTAGCTTCTATGTAGATTCTCTGTTATTTGATGTATAGTAGTTGTAGGAAACTTTACGTCAGGTTCCATTAACACAAACGTTCTTAAAACTTCATTAGCATAGACTATGTTTTATTTTGTTTTTTTAGTTTTTATATTTTACATATTTTGTTTTGGTGCCTAGGGTCTACTTATGAATGAGTCTGTGTTCAGCGGTCATGCCTGGCAGTTCTTCAGAAACGATATAGTACCAGGACACCTGCATCCTAGCCCATTGAACCATCTTTGGCCCCTTTAATCCTCATTTCACAGTGAACATTTTCTTGGTCTGTTGTTTCATGTGTAAGAAAAAGACTCTTCCAGAGGCTGGAGCAATTGTACGGCTAGTAGGGATCTTGCCTTGCATGCGGTTGACCCAGGTTCAATCCCTGGTATCCCATATTGCTCTCTCAGCATCAGTAAAAGTAATTTGTGAGCACAGAGCCAGGAGTAATCCCTGAGCATCCCATATGGTCTCCTGAGCAAGGAGCCAAAAATAATTCCTGAACATCTCTGGGTGTGGCCTAAAAATCTACCACCCCCCCAAAAGAAAAACAGACATACCTAATTATATAAAGTTCTCTTGACTCACTTCTCTACATATATACACAGTTCTGGTCTTTTTTTGTTTTGTTTTGTTTTGTTTTGGTTTTGGTTTTTGGTTTTTGGGCAACACCCAGTGACACTCAGAGGTTGTTCCTGGCTGTACGCTCAGAAATAACTCTGGGGTTGGGGGATCATATGGGACGCCAGGTGGGGGGGCATACTAGGACCTGGTCCGTCTTAGTTTAGTGCATGCAAGACAAAAACCACTGCACTGGCCCCAGTTCTGGTCATCTTAATTGATCAAATGGCAGGGTCCAGATACACAATTCCTCTATTACTGTTTTTCAGATAGAAATCCTTCAGCACTATGACACATGAATGTAGCAAGCCTAGTGTCACCTGAGTCATATTCCTCGTCTTTGATCTACATATGATACCTGTAGACAGCACTTAGAGGAGAGAGATTGATCTCCTCACAGCCTTACCCCCTCACACCTTAGTAACCGCTGCCTCTACAGAATAGGAATACATTTTTTTTTTTTTTTTGGTTTTTGGGCCACACCCAGTGATGCTCGGGGGTTACTCCTGGCTATGCGCTCAGAAGTCGTCCCTGGCCTGGGGGACCATATGGGGCACCGGGGATCGAACCGCGGTCGGTCCAAGGCTAGCACGGTAAGGCAGGCACCTTACCTTCAGCGCCACCGCCCGGCCCCCTGGAATAGGAATACATTTTAAGATTATCTAGCAGTAAACATCAATCCTTCAGAGCTTTGATAACCTAGAAGAAACAAAAATAAGGGTGGTGAATGCTCAGTGGAGCCAGGGTGGTGAGAAATACAGTCTGTAGTGAAGGTCATTCACAAGCTCCTGATGGTGGTAACCACAGTGGAAGGGGTATGAAGAAGATGAGGATAAGAACACCGGGACCCCAACTTCTTTCTAACATTTGGGATTATTGACTCCATATCAGAAGTAACAACAGACAAACAGTGATTTAAAAAAGAAATTCTATTAATGTCTTAAAACAAAACAGTAGTTACTAAAATACTTCTGCATGGTTGGGCTTTGTCAGGGGATGAAAATGATGTCATAGAAGGAACAGGCAGACAGTGTTTTAGTGTGTGAATTGTACAGGTGAGTGACAAAGAATCAGGATGTACTTTTTGGCTCTGTTTGGTGTAAACTCCATTCTCTTTTATTGAGATTAGGCGTCTGTTTGGAATGGCTTTTCTCCAGATGCATGACTCGAGCCTCAAACAGCTTGGGGCCTGTGCAGACACCAGTCCCTCATGCTTGGCATGCAGAAGGTCAGACACTTTCTCCAGAGCTTCAGTTGGCCTTTGAGTGTATACAGTTCAACAGAGTATTCCCAGGAAATGTTGAGATGCTTTTTACCATGGGCCTCTGTTCCTTTTTATAAAAAGGTAGCTTGGATGGAAAGCCACTAAGGGACACTTGCCTTGTATGCTGCCAGTCCCGGTAAAATCCCCAGCACTACATGTGTTCCCCCCAGCACTGCTAAGAGTGATTCTAATCCCTGAGCATTGCTAGATGTTAGTCAGCAAAACAAAAACTGAAACAAAGAGGGCCAGAGAGATAGATAATATTGTAGGTAGGGAACTTGCTTTATACATAGCAGGCACATTATAATCCCCAATTGCTATCAGGTGTTAGTGCTAAGCACTAACTTGTGATGTGGTCCCAAAATAAATAATAAAAAAATTAACATGCATACCCAGACCCCAGGAACCTAGAAATCTCCATAGTATGTTGTTATGAACTCTAGATGTATCAACCTCACTCTGTCTCCTTTGATTTGCATTTGGCTTATTCAAGCTTTTGTTGAGTGCTGTCTCCTGCGAATGTCCTCTGCAGACACAGTGCCTTTCTCATGGAACTGACATCCAGGATGCCTGTGTTACATAAATAGTGTGTTCTAGGTCAAGATGACTTCAAGGTGCCCAGGAAACATAAGCTGGGTACGTGGCTTTGCTGAGCTGCTACTGGGGTGGTCTTTGTTTGCTGATGTTTTCCTTCCTTTCCATCTTCTAGCATTCCATCCGAGCACTAGCATTGAGAGTGTTACGAGAAATTCTGAGGAACCAGCCAGCAAGATTTAAGAACTATGCTGAGCTGACAATCATGAAAACTCTGGAAGCCCACAAAGACTCTCATAAAGAGGTGAGTCAGGCCTCTGGTCTAGGGGTACTGAACAGACAGGTATGATATATGGGAAGCAGAGAGTGGATCAGTATTTAGCCTTAAAAAAAAAAAAGACACCCTGGGCCAGAGTGGTAGTACAGGAGGTAAGCTGCTTGCCTTACATTTGAACAACTGGGTCAAATCCCTTTCATTACATATAATCCTCAAAGTACTCAGCTAGAAACAGACACAGAGTACCACTATCTTAGCCTAAACTGTGCCTGCCTCCTTAACCCACCACCCACCCCCTAAAAACCCAAACAACAACAACAAAAAAAGTCCTTTGAACCCTTTACCATAATAGAATGAAAATTCCATTGCTTCATAGTGCCGGAGGGAGCATGAATACTACTCGGATCCCAGTGCTTCTTGTTTGGGTCTCTCAATACTTTTCTATGTATATATTGGGCTCCACCATCTCTGCAGGGTTTCCCTAGGCAGTGATTTCCATGATTTAGTCAAAAAGAGGGAGCTGCCATTTTCTTCAAGAGCAGAGCATCTGGGGCCGGAGATACAGCACAGCGGTGTTTGCCTTGCAAGCAGCCAATCCAGGACTCGAGGTGGTTGGTTTGAATCCCGGCGTCCCATATGGTCCCCTGTGCCTGCCAGGAGTAACCCCTGAGCATCACTGGGTGTGCCCCCCCAGAAAAAAAAAAAAAGAGCAGAGCATCCGGGGCTGGAGTGGTGGCACAGTGGTAGGGTATTTTCCTTACACATGCCTGACCTGGGATGGACCACTATTCAATTCCCCAGTGTCCCATATGGTACCCTGAGCCAGGATCTATTAGTGAGCGCATAGCCAGGACTAACCCCTGAGCATCACAGGGTGTGGCCCAAAAAAGAAAAAACGCACGACATCTGACAATCTGCTTTGGCAAATTGAGATTAGGTTTTAGGGACACTAGGTTTTCCTTGCTCCAGAATCTCAAATTAGTGAATTTCCTTCTGGACTTGTTTCCTTGTGTGTAAGATAGAGGAGAATGTTACTGTCAAGAGTCTGGGTGGGGTGGAGGGCTGGAGTGATAGGATGTTGGGCTGGGCACTTGCCTTGCTCACAGCTGACATGGCTTTGATCCCCAGCATCCACCAAGAGTGATTCTTGAGTACAAGACCAGGAATAATAGGCTCAATGAGATAGTACAGCAGGTAAGGCACTTTCCTTGCACATAGACAATATGGGTTTGGTCTCAACATCCCATATAGTCCCCCAAATAACCCCTGAGCACTACCTGGTATGGCCCACAAAACAAAAATAGTGCCTGTGGTAATTACACAAGATAACCAGTGAGATGACTCCCTGTCTGTGGCTTGGCTGCAGCTGGTGCTCATCTCTCTCCTCTCTGCACATGGAGAATAAATGCAGGCAATTATAGCACTCTATCTCTGTAACATAGAAAGTGTTAGCAAACTGCCTATGGTTCTGGGTATGCCAGGTGCCTATGAAAGAGCAGGAGAGATTTTTTTCTTTTGTACCCTTTTATACAACCTGAAAACACTGGACTTCCATCTAGTTATCATCATACTGCTTTTTCATTGTTTCAAATGCTATAGCTCATCTTCCATTATGTAGACACCTAAGGGGAGTAGTCTGGTGAGATCCTCAGTAAAAGTGACTTTTTGTCAATGACCTTCAAATAAAAGACACAGAACCTTCAGTTACCCTAATCTGACATGGTGAATTTGACCCTAAAGCAGAAAAGATAGTTTCTGCAAATTCAGACTTTTGTCTCATATATGATGATTATGTCCACACTTGTGGATTCCAGCATTTGTGATTCACATTATCTTTATATCTTAGTGAAAGATTGTACCCTGAATTACAAGTGAGCAACACTAGTCTCCATTTGATGTGGCTGCTCAGAATCCCCACTAGAGTTGCAACTTGATGGAGGACAAATCTTCCCCCTGCATGGGCATCACACCCTAAATAATCAGCCTGAGCACAGTTTAGGGGATGTTGAGGTGACAAAAGTGTTTGCTAGGCAGTCGCTGATGTTTCTGAAATCTGGCCAGGTTTTGTGATGGTGACAACACTCATGTTTAAACAAAATCCTTTCTATGCATAGTTTTCGACTATGAGGTTTAGTTGAGTTAATGAAGTCAATGTGTTTAAATTCTCAGTGAGAAAAGCAGTTCCCAAAAGCTCTAATTTACCAAGTGAGTTAATGAAGTCAATGTGTTTAAATTCTCAGTGAGAAAAGCAGTTCCCAAAAGCTCTAATTTACCAAGTGATGTCCAGTTCATTCTTGGAAGGACAAACTGAATCTGAACATGTGTCTCCTTTAAGGGATCAGCTGGCTTTACTGACTTCTTTTAATTTTAAATTTTTACTTAGTGAAGCAAGGTAATTTTTTATTAAAATAAATTTGCTTAGAAAAAAAATAAAAAATAAAGTTGCTTAGAATGATATAAGAGGATGGGGCTGGAGAGAAAGCACAGCAGAAGGGCATTGCATGCAACCGATCCAGGGTGGACGGTAGTTCGAATCCCGGCATCCCTTATGGTCCCCCATGCTTGCTAGAAGTGATTTCTGAGTGCAGAGCCAGGAGTAACCCCTGAGCAAGAAAGAAAGATGTAAGATGAGAGAAAGAAGGGAAATATATGTTCAAGAGAGAACACAGATTTCTCCAGAGTAAAAATAAGCAAGCAAAGAAACACAGACAAGTAGGCAAGAGATATGTTCAAAGGGAGAGCATGGACTTAAAGAGCAAGTGGTCAACTTCATTTTTATTTTTATATTTTTGGTTTTGGGACCACACCCAGTGGTACTTAGGAGTTACTCCTGGCTCTGCGCTCAGAAATTGCTGCTGGCAAGCATGGGGAACGATATGGAATGCCGAGGATCAAACCCGGGTTCATCCTGGGTCAGCCGCATGCAAAGCAAACGCCTTTTCCACTGTGCTATTACTCCAGTCCCCCAACTTCATTTTAAAAAAAAACATTAAAACACTAAAGTCCAAAGAACCACTCAGAGTGCTATCTTTTGCATAGGAAAAATCAGGTGGGTCTCCCCCGCCCCCCTCACACACACACATATTTTGATGAAATTGAATAGAATGTAGCATTTTGGTGAAATTGTGTTCTTATTGTCCCTGTAGGGGCATCCTGATATTAAATCCCAAAACTGACAGCAAGGCCCTTAAGTAAAGATTAACAGAATGAAAGTGTATGTTTGCAACTTGTTTTTCTCAAGGGTTATAGTTTATTTCTTTTCTGCAAAACAAGGGATTTAGGAGAGAAAATTGTTCAGTTTGCTCAAGGGGCAAGAGGTGAAACTTGCTCCATAAAGTCTATTTAGCAGCAGTCAGTCAGTCCCTGGAATTCTTGTAACCCAGGGGTCTCCATGCTGCTGTCACCGATTGCCTGATAAAGCAGGTGGAGAAAACATTGTGTTCCCAAAGGAGTGCCTTTATTGGCAGGCCTTCCCTGCTTTGCATACTTCTTTGAAACTCACCTTGACTTGGTGCCCTTGTAATTTTCCTTATGAAACTTCATTCTGTCCCTTTGCTAGAAGCTTTCTATTCAGACAATCTATATAATTCATATTTGACTCAGGTTTTCCTTGTGTTGTTTTTTTTTCCTTTAAAATTCTTCTAATCTTTCTCCTATTTTTTAAAAATTATTTAATAAGTTTTACTATAGGTAACATGGTTACAGTGGTGTCCATCTTAATGTTTTTTGTTTGTTTTTTTTTGTTTTGTTTCGTTTTTTTCATCTTAATGGTTTTAATGTACAAAGTTGCTGCACACTCGCAGCTACCCAAGTGCCCAAATTGGCCTCTAGCCTGGTGTCACCTCTAGTCTACTTTATCCTCCTCTTCCCACCCATACTCTCCTGACTGCTTCATAATCTATTGTTTTGGTTTTGTTTTTTTTTGTTGTTGTTGTTGTTTTTTTTTTTTTTTGAGGCAGGGTACACCCAGCAGCACTCAAGTTATTCCTCAGTAACTGCCCTCAGAAATCACTGTTGACAGGCTTGGACAACCAAATGGGGTGCCTGAGATCGAACCTGGCTTTACCAAATGGAAGGCAAATGCACTATCTGCTGTTCTATCGTTCTGGCCCCTGTAATCTGTTGTATAACCCAAAGTCATGGGTTTGTCATCTTGCAATACTGTCTGTTCCTTGTCTTGTTTGTCTCCATACCACTGATCAAGTATTTGTTTTTTTACCTTTGACTTAACTTCACTTAACATGAGCTCCAATTCCATTCAAATTACAGCAAACTTCAAGATTTTATGTTTGCTTACAGCCGAGTAGTATTCTATTGTGCATATATACTACAGCTTCATTTTATCTACACATGGGCCTTTAAATACCCAGATTGTTTCCATTTCCTGACTATTTTAAGTAGAGCTGAAAAAAAAAACACATAGGTGTGCATATATCTTTTTTTTTGGGTGGGGGGAGAGGTCGCACCTGGCAGTGCTCAGGGGTTACTCCTTGTTCTACGCTCAGAAATCGCCCCTGGCAGGCACGGAGGACCATATGGGATGCCGGGATTTGAACCACTGTCCTTCTGCATGGGAGGCAAACGCCTTACCTCCATGCTATCTCGCAGGCCTCGTGCATATATCTTTTTAAAATAATGTTTTTCTTATATTTTCTTAGATTCAGATATTTATTGGAAAGTATCCAAAATATTTTTAGAACTTCTTACAGAGGCAAAATCTATTTCCTGTTGAATTTGTATTTTCAAGAGTGTGTTCAACCTGTGTAAATAGTTTCCAGAACTTCCTTACCATAGGAAAAAGTTAGGTTCACATTCACAGACAAAAGTGCAGCTTCAGCGGCAGATGAAGGAGCATGTAAACTGAATGCTGACATGGATTATCCAAGAGTTAGGCCTCTGTCCTCCCCTGCTTGCTCAGTAAGAGCCAGGCATATAATCTAGTTCTGGCTGTGAGTCTATGGCAGTAAAGGACAAACTCTTAAGGAAAATGAATTAGATAGATCTGAAGGTACAATGTTTTTTTTAAATACTGTTTTAAATTATTTATAAATATATTTATATATTTAATACATTATTATATGATGAATTATAAAATGTTTATATTTGATTTGTATATTTTTATTATTTATTTATTATACTGTACTCTAGTGCAGGACCATTTTTCACACTGTCCAAAGAAGTGTCAGGTTCTCAGTGTGTCGTAGCGTCATCCATCTTAGCACAGCTAACATAGATGCTGCACAGTAGACAAGCCAGAGGATTTGGATACTAGTTTTACATCTTTATTTTATTTTGGGAGGACTCCCAAGTAGTGCTCCTGATGCCTGGGGGCCATCTCAACAATTCTCAGTTAGCAGAGTCAATATTTCATAGCATGTGATGTTATGAAGGCCCTACAGTGCCAGAAATTTCTACCTTGCCTACACCAGGAGTAGATTGGCCACTTGCAAGGAATTCACTTTAACCTGTTTTCTATTTCTCCAGACCCAGAGTTATTTTGATCTTACTGTTTGAGTCACACCTGGCAGTGTTCAAGGCTTAATGTCTGGCTCTGTGCTCAGGTATTGTTCCTGATGGGGTTTAGGGTGAACATTCGGGGTACCAGGGATTGAACCTGGGTTAATCATATGCAAGGCAAGTGCCCTACCTTACTGTACTATTGCTCCAGCCTAAGGAGTTTTTATTTTTAGAATCAATGTTGTCAGCTATCTCTTAGGCATAGTTTTCCCATAGTCCCTAGTAGTGTTTCAATCTACTTCAGTGCCTCATTAATGAAGTTGCTATGGTTGGAATTCGTGTTAGGATTGAGTAACCATCTTCAAGGGCTCAGAGCATGATTGTGACCTTAAACCTTTAGACCATTTTCTGTTTTTCAGAAAGTGTCATTGATGTCAACTCTTTTAATTTTAGAATGTGTAATGTTTGTTAGGACTGGTAATGAATGTCTTTTTCAGTAAGAGCAGTGTAAGAGAATTGATAACTACAGATGAGTGTCTGAAGCTTTTGTGAGGAGTGATCCCTCCTCGAGATCCATCCTGGACCTGGGGATACAGTCAGATGTGGCTCAAAGTCCAAAACCAAAACAGAACAAAACCCCTAAAAACCATGTACACAAAAGAATACTTATTGCTCCCAGTCATCATGATTTGTATGTGAGTATCCAAAATGTTGGTAAATGTCCTGTTTATACTTGAAGAAGCAACTCCATTCCTTAAAATTATTCTGAATTTGGAAAGTAATCACATAATTGTCTTTAAAAAAAAAAAAAAGAAAGAGGAACAAAAAGATCGTTCAGTAGGCTGGAGTACATGTTTTGCACTCAGGAGCACACCATCACTGAACTGGAACTAGCTCTCACTCCAACTCAGCCCCAACTTCCAAACAGGCATGGCCTAAAATTCCCACCACCCAAAAAGGAAAATACTGACATAATTTTAGGGCATTTTACTGAATTACCAGGTATTTCTTTGAAACTATTTTTTTGTTTATTGGCTACAGCTGGTGGTGCTCAGTGACTCTTGAATTCCAGAATCACTCCTGGACAAGTATAAAATAAAAATACAGTGGTGAGATTACACCCAAACATAGTGTTTCTCACTCCTTAGGTGGACGAATCTGACCTAAATAATGGAGAAATAATACACCAAGCAGTTAGGAAATGATTCATCGGAGTTAGTCTGTTTTTCAGTTAATGGCCTCTCTGCCTCATGCTGCCTCTCTATTGAGCCAAAAGCCAGAACTCTTCTTTATTCACACCAATTCTCCATTCCAGGAGGGGGAAGGTGAAGTAATCCAGGTGGGCTTTTAATACCAAAAGAAAAGGTCCTGGAAAAGGAAAGTTGGGGGAAACACCTTTGTTTACTGCCACCAGGAGTAATTCCTGAATTTTCCTAACTGCTTGGCATATTATTTCTCCACCACTACTCTGCTTTATCAGACCCATCTACCTAAGGGGGTAGAAACACGGAGCCTGGAGTGGTCTCACCATCCATGGTATTTTTATTTTACAAGCAGGAATCAGGGAGATCATACAAGATGCCAAGGACTAAACCCAGGTGTGCAAGCAAGTGCCCTATTTGCTGTACTACCTCTGTCTCCAAGTCACCAAATATTTCTTGATGTACATAAGCCTTGATGTTTTTGAGGAGGAGGAAGAGATCAAAATATCAGTAGTAACAGATGTTTAGAAGACATTGTTTCTAATCCTCACAGACAACTTAGAAGGGTTTGACTTCAGGGACCAGAACAATAGTACAGCAGGTAGGGCTTTTGCCTTGGCATGCAGCCAACCTGGGTTCAAACCCTGCCATCTCATATAGCCCCCCCAAGCCCACCAAGAGTAATTTTTTGAGTAAAGAGCCAGGAGTAATCCCTGAATATCGCTGGATGTGGCCAAAAAACAAAAATATATTTCAGTGGGGGGAGCAACTGCAGATATGGTAGGAATCTCAGAAAATGATAATTAGAAGCAGAGCCTAAAGATTTGTCTGAATTGCTGCAGTCTCATAATCAGACTAAACATGGGAGAAGTTGCTTCTTACTAAGCAAGAAGGTAGCTACTGGAGATTAAATCTATTCCTGGTGAAGATGCTGGGAGCATTGTTAAAAGAACACCATGATGACATACACTTGGTTGATAAAGAATCAGGAGAGCTTGAGAAAGTTGGCTTCAATTTCTGTGGTGGGCATAGTTGCTGTAGAGCAGTATCACATGTAGTTCATGAAAGAAGGATCCATCACTGACAACCCTCACTTTGGTCTAATGTTAAAGATCATTCGTCATCCCCTCTATGAGCACCTTGCTGAGTAAGCTGCATCAAGACTCCCCACCAGCTCTTCTGGACTGGATCAATAGTACAGTAGATAGGGCCTTTGCCTTGCACACAGCTGACCCAGGTTTGATCCGAGTGGATCTGAAATACCACCAGGAGTAATTCTTGAGCACGGAATCAGCCCTAAGTGTTACTGGGTGTGAAGTCCTCCCCCCACAAAAAAGGAGTGGGGGCTACAACAGCTCATGAGTGCTCAGGTAATGGTTAGCTATTCTCACAGTTAAGTACTTTTAGTTAAAAAGTTTCAGTGTGTAAGGCATCAGAATTCAGCATCAGTTGATATGGCTGTTTAAGAAGTTTGCTTCTTAAATAAAATTTTTAAAAAGCCATTGTTGGAATCAGAGAGATAGCATGGAGGTAAGGGGTTTGCCTTGCATGCAGAAGGACGGTGGTTCGAATCCCAGCATCCTGTATGCTCCCTCGAGCCTGCCAGGAGCGATTTTTGAGTGTAGAGCCAGGTATAACACCTGAGCACTGCTGGGTGTGACCCAAAAAACATCAACAACAACAAAAACCATTGTTATATCTTGGGATTTTATTTGGGGCCATTTCTCTTATTTTAATTTCATGACTAAAGAAAGAAATGTTTTTGGCTTTTTGGGGTACACCCAGTGATGCTCAGGGGTTACTCCTGGCTATGCACTCAGAAATCGCTCCTGGCTTGGGGGACCACATGGGGCACTGGGAGATCAAACCGTGGTCTGTCCTAGGCTAGTGCCAGCAAGGCAGACACCTTACTGCTCTGTGCCTCTGCTCCGGCCCCTAAGGAAAATTGTTTTAAAAGAAATACTAGGTCAAATTATTTTTTAAAATAAAAAAAATTTCCGGCTTCTGCTTTATTCAGCCAATATAATTATACTTTACATGATCCTTTGGGCAAATGTCATGGCCAAAGACTGCCAGACAGTGGACCTTAGAGAAAGCTGATATTCACTCTAGATAACAGTGAAAGTCCTATCTGACCACATCCTCCCAGGCCCAGTCCTCTGAAATGACCCACCACCAGCTCTCCCAGTCTTGATTCTAGAGAATTCACCTCAAATTCAGGACCATTCCTATACTCGTCTCTTTCCAAAGACAGACTTCCCACTGGTAGAGGGATTTAAGCCAGAGCAACTCCGGAATGATAAGAGATTACATGCTGCCAATAGTGAGAGATCTTGAAGGTAGAAGACAGTCCACGGTAGGCACTTGGGCATTACTCCACCTCTCTGGACCATGGCTTTTCTTATCTCTGAGATCAGGAAATTAAGGAAGAGGGTTGTCTGGTCTGTGTTTTATCCAGTCTCAAGATACTAGAAGTTTCTACTGAGTAACAATAGGAAAAATCTAAACCTCCTTTGAATCTGAACCTCTCGGTGTGCCTGGGTTCAATTTTGATGTGTGGCCAGAAGCACTATTTCCTTCCTAAGTTTTCGTTGTTTACCCTGGTAAACAATGACTTACCCTGGTGACTGCACTAACAATTTGAGTAGTTTTACACTACATCTGCTTGAAAGTAGCAAGAGCCTGCTTAAATGTTTGATGACCAGAGAGGACGGGGAATGGGCTGTGTATTCAAGGAGTTTATGGTTTATCTGGTTAGAGCAAAAGAATCAATATGTGGCTCAGAGCGAAAGCCTTGAGTTTGGATTGGCTAGAGTAGTCCAGGAAGGGTGCCAGAAGCAAGAGTAGCCTGAGGTTAGCCAAGGGAGAGAGTTCTGCTGTGAGCAGAGGCAGCTTGAGGTCAAGGGACAGGAGCATGGGTTTAGGAGACTTGCTTGGCTTGAGACCCAGTGAACCAAAACTGCCTGTGTTCCATACACCAGTGAAAACAACATGTCCTCACAGGGTTGTTAGAAAGGACCAGGCACAGAGTCCAGATGTGAATGACTATAGTAGCCACTGCTGTCTGGGGGAAATGAGTCCTCTTCTCTGAGCAGGGCAATGTCAGGAACAAGCTGTGACTCCTGCCCGTCAGCTTTTGTAGCAGCTTCAGAAAGGGCAGCAGAGAAAGAGACAGAATCAGCTACAGGCAGCCATCCAAAGAGCCATCAGAACATCAGCCATCATTGAAATTAGAACCTATGGGTGTGGAGTTTGACAACAGGCCCCTCATCCTGCCCTTGTTTGCTCACTGTGATTGTGGATGCGTCTCAGAAGCTCTAAGGATCTCCAAGATGCTGGGTGCCTAGAGACATGCCGTGCCCTGACAGGCCTGCCCTGTACTCTTGACAATGAGGTCAAGTGAGGTCACCGTGCTGACACCACTACAAGTGGAAAATTCTGGCATTTTTCTAACTTTCTTCTACTGAAGAAAGTAGACCTATTCTGAGTAGGATTGTCATATATTTTGAATGTTACACAGAGCAACTGTAATTGCATTTTTCTAAAGACATACAAAAAAGGCTATTTTAAAGTCAATGTTTTAAAGCTTCTTGAAAGAAACCAAGAAAATAGCACAAATGAAGCACAAATGATGCCTTCAGTCACCAGCACCCAGTGCCTTCCCCATACCCCACACTCAGCATTGGTGATATAACCATAAGGATCTCTAAACTCCCCTTGCTTGTATGAGATCATGGGTTCAATTCCAGGCTCCACCAAACAACAGTATGGCTTATGTCTTTGAAAAGCAGCTGGGGGCCTGAGAGGTAGCATGAAGGTGGGGTGTTTGCCTTGCATGCAGAAGGACAGTGGTTCGAATCCTGGCATCCCATATGGTTCCCTGAACCTGCCAGGAGCGATTTCTGAGCATAGAGCCAGGAGTAACCCCTGAGTGTCCCGGGTGTGACCCCCCATCCCAAAGAAAAGAGAAGCAACTCAGGATCTGCTTTTCTCACAGGAAGTGATGGTCTTGTTAGAGATTGTTGCATTCACACTCTGCTTCCTGAACTTGATGTACATCTGTACACCCACACATGTATCAGGCCAAAGCATTTGGCAGGGAGAGGTAAAAGATAAGTTTGATAATCTAAAACATTGTGAAAATGCATCTAGCCCCTCATTGCTTCTCTGCTAGGAAAGCATGCTAGAAAGGAGGAATTTCCTCTAAGATTATTTAACTAGTTAAAAACCTCTTATATCGGTGCACATCCTTGGAACTGTGGCTTGGCTGTCCTCTTGTGTAACTCTATTGTATCAGGAATTCTTTCAAGGATCTGGTCTTACCCCATTGTTTATGGGGTTTCAGATCTCCTCGTTGGGGATCTGGACAGGGACCAGAGATTTGTGTTCAAGTAGTGGCATGTGCTAAGAGAACCTAGGGTTTGAAGATCAGCCAGTACTCAGGTCACCTGCTGTGTCAGGATTAAGAGAACCTTGGCAGCAAGCAGCATTATGGGGTGATCAATGCCCAGCAATCACCAGGCTCCTGGACATTGCACTCCTGGTTGTGGCTGGGAAACCCATACTAGGGTGAGTATAAGAGAAAGTCAGGTCTTCATTCCAAACTTGTAGTGGAGTGTGGGAAAGAGCATTTTAGGGCTCTCAGGAAGCAATCTGACTGGCCATTGGCTGACAGGAATACAGCACACTCAGAAGCTCCATAGCCAATGAGTTAACACTTTGCAACGTCATTCTATAGGATGCAATCTGTAGAGGAGTAGCTTGCTAGTAGAAATAGAAAAGGTCAGAAATTGACCAGGGTCAGAGCCATAGCACAGCAGGCAGGGCACTTGCCTTGCATGCACTGACTCATTCAATTCCCTGGCACCATCTATAGTTTCCTGAGCATTGCCAGTAGTGATTTCTGGGTGTATAGCCAGGAGTAAACCTTGAGCACGCTGGGTGTGGCCCCCAAATAATTTTTTTTAAAAAGACAGCCAGGTTTGGGTCTGATTGTTAGAAAGGAGCTTTCTGAGTAGTTGTCTCTCAGCTCTTTACTTTGTGTAGGTGACACTGATTTGATATAGTGGGAAGTGAAATCTAATATGACATCTGCTAGTACTGCTCTCAGCATGGCTCCAAGATGTAGCACCTTTGGACAACTGCACTTCATTGTGTATCTTATAGTGTCTTGCCTCCATATAGGATTCTTGAGTTTGTTTCTGCATAAGGGGACCTCTCTGCCTTTAGTTCATCAGAGTGGTCCCTTTTTTTTTTTCCTTGTTGGGAAGCTCTGTTTGTCCAATATTGAGTTCTGGTCTCTACTTGTAGATTGGGGAAACTGTCTTGGTGCTCTAAATTCTGGGATTCAAGTGGAGGGCCTGCATGAGAGAAGGAGAACAGGGAAGAGAATTTAGAGGGAAGAGGAAGAGGGAAAGAAAGAGAGAGACCAAGGTCTTAATTTTCTGCTTAGTATTTCTAATTTACCTAGCTCACCACTTATGATTCATTTATCATTAAATGACTACCAGTATGTCAAAAAATTAAACATAACTTTTCAAAAGCACCAAGATGTATTGTTTCAATAAATCACTATACTGCCTATTTACAAATAGACTATATTCATATATAGAGTGTCTCCGTATCAGGCAGTGAACTATTTTCTGTTCTTTTGCACCTGCCAAGAGTTGGGAAGTCTATGCAGATGTCACTTGTAATATCAGACTTAAACTTACTTAGTTGTATATTTTTCTTAATTTGGATCCAACTGTATTTTCCAGTAACTTGACTTCAAAATCTATTTAAAGCTTGGGGTCTTGAAAAGTTTACCTGTCATCTTAGCAGCCAAATCCAAAGTTGGGTAAACCGGGTCCCTGCCACTGAGTGTGCAGTAGCTAAACACTCAAATGACACTTGGTTGGGCTGGCTGCCCTTGCAGGGAGCATTCAGGGCTCAATTCCTTCTCCACAGACTGAAATTCTGGTTTCAGGAAGTACAGCTGCAGCAGATTGAGACATAATGTTTGTTTGTAGATACCCATCTACATCAGCAACTCCTGTTTGGACCTAAGCAATTTCTTAAAAGTTGGGGGTATGAGGGCCGAAGAGATAGTACAGCAGTAGGACTTTTGCCTTACACGCAGCCAGTAATTCGAATTCTGGCATCCCATATAGTCCAGAACTAGGACTTACCCCTAAGCGTCACCAGGTGTGACCCCCCCCCAAAAAAAAATTGGGGTATGTGTTTAGAACAAAGGGCAGAGTAAGCGATATAGCATATGTCTTATCTGTGTGAGGTCTGAATTGGATTCCCAGCTCTGGAAGGACAGAAGGGAAGGGAGGGAATTGATTGTACAATAGCATTAGTTTCCAGAATTAGAAATAAAGGGAGGTGGAGGACAGTGCAGTGGATAGGGCACTTGCTTTGTATGGGATAGATCCAGGTCTGATGACCTGCATCCCATGTGGGCCCGAATAAAACAAAATCAAAAACAAACAAACAAAATTAGAATAAAGCCCTAAAGTTAACAAGGTTAGTTGACAAAAGCCCTTATTTCCAGCTTTTCCCAGAAGGTGGCGCCAACTTTCCCCTTAACTTCCTTTTTTTTGTTTTTTTGTTTGTTTGTTTGTTTTGTTTTGTTTTTGGTTCTTGGGCCACACACCCAGTGACATTCAGGGGTTACTCCTGGCTATGCGCTCAGAACTTGCTCCTGGCTTGGGGGACCATATGGGAAACCGGGGGATCAAACGGCGGTCCGTCCTAGGCCAGCGCAGGCAAGGCAGGCACCTTACCTCCAGCGCCTCCACCCGGCCCCTCCCCTTAACTTCCTAACATTGATTTTTCTGCTAGAGAATCCTCAGAATTCTTTGACTCAGTTATCACTTCAGAACATTTGTTTGCTTGCTCACTTTAACATTTTTTTAACTGAACCAGTTGTTCAGATGTGTCTGTAAGGGAGCCAAATAAAACTCTGTGAATTTAAAAACATGCAGTCCAAATTTTGACAAGTTCTAATGCTCCAAAAGAAACCTTATCTTTAAGCAAACATTCATCAATATCCTGAGGAATTCTCCTCTCTCGCTCTCTCTGTCAAATAGAAAAATACTGGATAAGGAAATTATACTCTTCCTAGCAAGACACACTCTTCTCTTAGTAAATTTGAAATGCAAGAATTCTCTTTTTAGTCAGACTAGCATAATCAGCTGAATTGGAACCATTTTAGGACCTCAATGGTGGGTTAGAACTCAGAAGTTCTCCTGGCCCTCCTCCCTGTCACAAATCTACACTTCTCCCCACTTTTAAATATCTTCCCTCTCCTATCTTATCTGCTGAACAGCACTGAGGGCCTCCTTTCTGTTGCCGGTGTTTGCTTTTGCTCTGTTTGCTTACATTTATAATCTTTGCCTCTTATGTTACAGAGAACACAGGGGCAAAACCTAAAGTTCACCCCAAGTCAGGCAGCTCGCCAAAAACTTGGGTGGGTGAGGGATTGGCATATAAAGAGAGGCATGTGAGGTATACCTTCATGACTTGGAGAACTCTTCGGTGCCTGTCTTCTAGCAGTTTCTGCCTTGTGTCCTCAGACAACCATCTTGTGTTAGCCGTAGCTAACACTACAGACACACTATGTGCAGGTGAATTCGAAGGCACATCTTTTCTGGAGCTTATTGGTTTCATTCAGAGGATTTCTGTGTGTCTGCACAGGTTTTTCAGTAAGCACTTTTTTGAGGGGAGCACACCCAGGGATTACTCCTGGCTCTACACTCAGGAATTAATCCTGGCAGTGCATAGGCTACCATAAGGGTGCCGATCAAATCTAGGTCAACCGCATGCAAGGCAAATGCTCTGCTCACTGTATTATAACTTTATTATTGTTTCCTAACTCATTTCTTTTCACCCTGTTGGAAAATGAAGAACTGAGGGTTTCTCACTCAGTGTAATTTAACTCTAGCCTAGAAAAATGAATTCTCATGGTAGGAATGCTGTCATGCCCAGCAGAAGCTCATTGCTGTGTCTGCTTAGGAAAGGAACAGGTCCTGTCTTCTGCCTGTCCTCTTAGCCCCTAGATAATGCCCCCATGCCAAAAGCTTAGACTTCCCTTAGCCAAGGTGGTTGAGGTAGGGAGTGCATGAAGAGGAGGAAGAAAAGCACTTTAGGGGCCAGAGCGATAATACAATGAGTAGGACATTTGCCTTGCATGCATTTGACCTGAGCTCAATCTCTAGCATCTCATATAGTCTCCTAATCATTGATAAAAGTAATTTCTGAGTGCAGAACCAGGAATAACCCCTGAGCATCATTGGTTATAGTTTTTTATTTGTTTTTGTTTGGGGGGCACACCAATGATGCTCAGGGGTTGCTACTGGCTATGCACTCAGAAGTTGGTCCTGGCTTGGGTGACTATATGGGACACCGAAGGATCAGACCTTGGTCTGACCTAGGTTAGAGTGTACCAGGCAAACGCCGACTTAACTCTTCTATCTTGATGCCTCTCTTTGGAGGTCCAGCTCTTGTGAATGGTGTGATGAGAGTTTGATCCCAGCTCTCAAAACCTATGGCCCATTCTCTTTTTACCATTTCTGTGAATTTTGCCCCAAGACTTTCCCCTTTATTTCAGCGTGCCACTTTCTGCTAATGTGGTATATGTACTTAGTGTATCTGATGGATTGGGTTCTCTTCAGAAAGGTTGCTCCTGGAGCCCTATAGTGGTCATTTTACTCACTTCCTTAAGTGCCAAGTGAGATAATGAACAGATTCCTAGTGAAAAAGCCATTTTGCACAGTGGCTTCAGGAAGATGCTTGCAGAGAGCTTACTTCTAAGTTTTCTCAACAGCTTTGCAATCAGGTATCTCCAAGGAAGCATAGCATTGAAGTCATTCTCAGTTAGTCCAGTTGTGAGTGGCCAGTGGAAAACACAGGTTTTCAGGTCCTAATCTTGGTCAGAAGCACTCACTCAGTTTCTCACATAGTAAGAACCACATGAGAACTTATGAAAATGGGTTGCCAGGTTGCTCTGATTTGGCGGGTCTGGAGTGGGCCCTGGGCTGTTGTGTGTTTCTCAGGTGTTCCTGAAACTTCTGCTACTGAAGCTGAGGGGAAGCCGCCCTTAGAGAAGTACTTTTCTAAGTTGTTTGTTTTTTTTTTTTTTTTTTTAAAATC
>PVKC010009795.1:0-26469 GCA_004027635.1 Crocidura indochinensis | reverse complement strand
TACCACAATCCATCCCTCTGTAGAAGTCGTATTTTACATTTTTTGAATCTGAAAGTTGAATGAATAATTTAGCTCATTCTGAATTACTTTCTCTATATTTCCTTCCCTTGGGATGCCTCAGAACTTACATGTATTTTTTGGTCAGTATATCTACAAAATTATTATGTCATACATATATGATGAGAAACAGTGATTACTTCTTCATGAAGTCCATGATAAAGTTTACTGTTATTCCATTAACTTGTCTCTTCAAATCGATCTTGAAAAAATATACAGGAGTATTAAAACTAATTCTAAATAAGTTTTTAGGGATTATATTTGCTTTGTTTTCCGAAGCTCTACAGTTTCTCTGCTATTCTTGTAGAGTTGAACTTTATTCCCATTGTTAAAAATTTCCAAGAATGTTACTCCCATTATTAAAAAGATTAACCCTGTTAATAGTGATAGCTTCAAGTGTTTGGGGTTTTTTTTGTTTTTATTTTTTATTTTGGGCCACATCTGGTGATGCTCAGGGGTAACTCCTGGCTATATGCTCAGAAATTGCTCCTGGATTGGAGGACCATATGGGACACCAAAGGATTGAACCATGGCTAGTCCTAGGTCAGTGAGTGCAAGGCAAATCCCCTACTGCTTGTACCACCACTCTGGCCCCAGCTTCAAGGCTTTTGAAACAAACTGAATTTGACCCTTTGATTGTCTCTTGCCACTTCTGCTGCTACCTACAACCACCCATCTCAAACTATTATTAAATACTTTGTACTACAGTTGACATTTGATTTATTGTTGTAGTTGATGCCAGGTATACATATATATTTTTTACAATTCACTCTTTCTGATATAATATCTTGAAATATTATCAAAATTAATAGTTGTGAAAAGTATGGACTCTATGCTAAATACATACTTGCTTGCTCTAGCATTACCAAGATCCATAGCAAAATCATCTTTCGGAGGTTAGATCAGATATATACTGTCATCATTATTCATCAGTCAATAACAAAAATGATGCAAATTGCATATGACCATTGACACAATTTTAAATCAATAATCCTCCATAGCATTCCTTTAATTAAAACTACCAGCTAGGTTTCTCTTTCTAATAGTACACTATGTCTCTATCTGAAGTAAAATATCCAACTACAAAGATATGTCTTTGTTCAAAGACTCTACAAAGACTTGTCAATAGCAGATGCTCATAAAGGTGCATGGATGTTAAAGTTATAATGTTGAGTTGTGACTTTTTGTGGCTATCTACATTCCATTTTGCCTTGTGAAGACTTCAATGCCTTTCAATTTCTGAACCATATTAAAAGTTGTATAACCTGGAGACTGGAGAGATAGCACGGAGGTAGTGCATTTCCCTTGCATGCAGAAGGATGGTGGTTCGAATTCCGGCATCCCATTTGTTCCCCCGAGTCTGCCAGGAGCAATCTCTGAGTGTAGAGCCAGGAGTAACCCCTGAGTGCTGCTGGGTGTGACCCTCCCCCCCCCAAAAAAAATTGCGGTGTAACCTTTATATGTTCTAAACCTGTTACAAATGTATTAAATAAAGAAAAAATTCCCATCAAACTGAGGAACTGTAAATATCCCCAAAGTTAATAAAAATTAAAATTAAATCAAAACTAAGTTTTAATTTAAAATGTTTACAAAAGGGTAATCTAAAAATATGTATTTCATCAAAGTCTAATATTTCAGTGTTAAGTAACCAACTACTACCTTAAAATGCTTGCACAAATATGGTGTTTTAGTAAGATTATGAAAATTATTTCTGGCAATGAGCAAAATAATACTAAAAGAAGCACAGAAGACTATAAGCACTATTTCCCACTCTCTCCCCATTTCTCATATCCCAAAGAATGATGAAACATTTCTCATGGATGTCAAAACACAAAACATTAACTTCAAGTTAACTTCTTAATTCTGTTTAATTTAAAAATAGAATGTAAGACAAAGCAAAAATACAGAGGGTAGAACATTGGTCTTACATGCTGCATACCTGGATTCAATCCATTTTACCACATATGGTCCCTTGAGTACTGCCAAGAGTGATTCTTGACTGCAGAGCTAAGAGTAAACCTAGCACTGCCAGGTGTGACCACAAAATATAAAACAAAAAAAAATAGTCTCTGTAAATTAAATATAATACTGTTGTCAATAAAATCTGCACATCTTTAGCCAGAATAGAATATGTATTCTAGGTGTTAAAGTTTATCCTTTGTGTTTGTAGTTCACTTCTAATTTCAGTAAATTATGATCTGAGAAAGTAGTTAGTACAATTTCTATCCTCTTGATTTTATGGATGTATGTTTTATGGGTTAGCATGTAGTCTATCCTGGAGAATGATCCACGTGTTTTGGAGAAGAATGTATATCCAGTTTCCTGGAGGTGTAGAGTCATATATATATAGATAAATATATAAATTTATATATATGGCATATATACACTGGTATATATGCATATATATATATTTATCTTTCATTTCTCCTTTCAGACCTGGTATATTCTTTCCTTGAGGTCCCTCGTTGTCGTCCCTACTTATGGGATATACATAAGAGTCTACATACTGAGACCCTAACACAAGCATTTTAACTGCACCTATGTGTGCCGAGTAAAACCGGTGAGAAAATTAATTATGAAAGGACATTCTAAGAAAATCATCATCATCATCAACAACAACAACAACAACAAAACAATGGCCCAGCCAGGAAGTTATCAGGGAGGTTTTTCAGGGTGATTGAACCACACCAGGTGGCAGAATCTTTCCATCGTCTTCAAATTAGCCTTCACCTGCTGCAGTGTCTAACGGATGACCCCTGAATTGCTAGCATAGAAACAATATTGCTTCCCCAGAGTCATCTATAGCCTTTTTTCCTTCAGGAAGAGTAGTTCCAGTCTCTAACTGTTCATAGCAACTTCATCTATGGAGGCAACTTGTTCTTCTAACATCCTGATAGAAAAAAAAAAAAGATATCTTCTCAGATCAGCATTCTCTTCTTGGGAGAGTTGTTTAAGTTGAGTGTCTCCCTTGACTAGTTGTTGCAAGAGTTGGAATAAGTAGAACAGTCCTCTGTCAGTGGGGATGATAACTTTGCTCAGTTTGTTCCCACCAATCCTCTCCAGACAGGTATGACAACTGTGATAGGAAAATGATCATGATGCAAAACTTATCTGGGTTTTCAAAAGTAGTTTCAAACATACTAGGGTGGGGAGTGTCAGTTCCTTGGTATAAGCAATCCATGTCCCATGTGTTTCCTAATGAAGATTACTTCCCCATGCAGCTATATTAGCCTTTGTGATCTCATTGCAATAGTTCAGGTAAAATGGGGACTCGGGCAGCCCCTCCAGGGTGTATAACAGGCATATGCCTGTGCCTTATTTTCCTTGCAGGGTGATAATCCCCTCAGTCCAGGGGCAGCCACAGTCTGTTGTCTGGACCACTGCCCCATTATTCCCACTCCAATGAGGTATGGGGGTCTAGAGTCCAGTCTTCCACCAGCCCCAGCTGGGTAGTATTGAGAAAATGGTTGGTTGATTCTATGGTCCCGAGTGCCTCTTTCCCTTCAGTTATTGGGCCAAAAAGAGGTACAGGGTTGTGAGGTTTACACTGCACCTTAAGGCAGTGTCGAGCTGTTGGCTCCCTCTTTCTTATTCGCCTAACTGATGTTTCTCTTCTAGAAAGTTAGTTTGGCCACATTCTCTTAAAGGGTTTACTAATATTTGGGCCAGAAAGCTCTAGTTAACAGCACTTCCAAAACTCTGCCTGAGACCTCTAGTCTTAGCCTCAGAGTCTGGCTCCCTCTGTGCTGCCAGGTGGCTTCCCTGACACATTCGTATTACCTGCAGAGAAAATTTCTCTCCCACATTTTGGTGAACTCAGTTATGGACAAACATAAAATAAGAATGCTCTCGGGTAACTTTCCTATCCTAGGACCCAAACTTATGGGTTGGTACCCACTTCTTTTTCATATTTACACCTCAGCGGGAGATCTTGTGGAGCAGCACCAGAAACACAAACATATCACAGAAGTCAAAGTTTAGGGGAGGGATCCCCGGGGTGACAGTGTGACCCACAAAACCCCCACCCACAGTCTGGGTAAGAGCTTGATCATTCCTGATGGTCATCCCACAGTCACTGAGCAGCCATGACCACAATCAGCATGAACACCAGGAACAGCAGGAACACCTTCTGAATAAGTGAGATTTGCAGGGGGGTCCTTTTTTGTGGGGTCCTTCTTCTTCAGGCTGTGACTCTATTATGTAGAGAAAGGAGGTTATTGCTTCTTCAATCCTGCAAATTAAACAGCTATTGGGGTGGAAAGAACAACATAGGGCATTAAAATCCAATTGTCTTTCCTGCACAGGGTCATAAAAAATGGAGAAATGTTTCCCACACCTGGTGGTAATTCTTTTATCCTTAAGATTACTAAAGGAAGTCATAATTTTTGCTCCTTTTTCTTAAACTACCTATTCTCTTTAAATGTTAGTGCCCAGTTATTTTTTTTCTATGTGACTCAACCTCTGGGATCGATAGGTATAATATAATTTCCAATTGATTTCAATGGCCTTAGCTAGTTGAGTTACCATGGTCCTTCTTGCCCTTGTTTCCCTGGAAGTTTTCCTGCTTAACCTCCTGTTCCATGTTATCCCTATAAATTTCACCACCTTAGAAATCAAGTCATTAAAATAAAGTGTGTCAGAAACCCATCTTCTATAACTACTTCAAGCTGCTAAAGAACTGTGGAACCTAACTATAAGAAGGGGTGAAATATACTACTTTAGCTCCCAATGAGGCCATTAACAAATTGAGTTCTGCAGTTTCAACATCCGGAAAGTATTAAATAAATTAGACGGGAATATTACATTTACTGATCAGGCCCTGGAGTAGAAAATGGTCCACTCTGTCCTTAGGAGGACAGAACTCCCTCTGTCATGAAAACACAGAAGTTAAATAACAGAATCCAAAGCATCATAGCATTATAGCTGTTTACTGAGCATTTTTGGTATCTGCGATGTCACTCTGTTCCTCTTCATCGGGATATGCTGCCTGGTGTTAGAGGTGTTGCCTGCAGGACACCCAGGACTCCCACTGGGTTTAGTAACAGCAATAAACACAGTTCTGAGTTACTTCTCCTACAGTTATTTCTATTCAGGTTAAGTTTCCTCTGAGAAAGTTCTAGACATAGTAGTGATTGTATTTACAGCTTTCAGTTCCATATGAGCAATCTATAATAACCAGTAAGTACACTTCCATATAGATTACCCAAGAGAAGTGGACTTTCATTTAAACCCATTAAAATGCATTAAATTCAATTAGTTATAGAAAGATAGTTCTCTTCAGCATCATATTGAATCTTGCCACCTGGCTAAAATAAACTTAGCTTGTTCCTTTGAGTAAACACAGTAAGACTGGAGAATTCTCCATTCAGGGCACCCCATAATTTACAGAGAATTTCTGGGGAGTGGTCAAGGACAAAGCTGGTGATTTACCAATAAAAGCATCAATACTTTACCTGTCAAGTCAGTGTTACCCAGGATTGGCTGATGTAAATATGAAAATATCAGTTCAGCATGATCTCACCTACTGTAAGGCCGTCCTGGGGGGAGCCTGTCTGAACCCTACAGGGTTGGGAGAGATTCTAATCTCTGGAACTTCTCTTGAGGCTGAGAACAGAGCCCAGGCTGTGTCCAGTCAGTGCAGATTCAGACACTCCTAGAAGATTTTCAATTTCCCCAGACTTCCACCTCTATAGTCTCCCTGTCATGTCAGCCAAGTGCTTAACTGTAGGGACCTACTTGTCACTTAACCTCAACCCCTTTTAACTCTGTTCTCCTTAAAGAGGGCTCTGGAGGCCCCTAGGTGACCTTTTAATATTTCCTGTCTGCATGAGGAATAATCTCCACTACAGAAAGGAAAACTTCCTGCCTGTATTTATACAAATCAGCATAATGCCATGTAATATCAGAAATACTAAAGGTGCCAAAGAAAGAGAAAAAGCAATGTTTTTCAATTTACAAAACACAAAAACAATCATTATGCATATAATTTTAAATTCCATTTAGAACACCTTTATTTTCTGTAATTTCTAAAGGTCCAATTTTCAAAGAGTACTGTAACATGAGTCTAGAGTACTTAAGCTCCTTTTCCACAGGATTCTCTCTATGAAACTTTAAGCCATTTCTAATTGAGAAATATACTAATAACAATACAGTTTGACCACACTTGTTTTTTTTCCTAACAGCATCCTCAAATCTACACAAACTTTGTTCTGTTTTAAACTTTCTTCCATTCCAATCTGAATAGATTGATTACACTGTCACAGAATTCTTTTTTAATTTTTTCAATTTAATTATATTTTCTGCACAATACACTTATCTACACTCAATTTTCTAACCTTCTTTCTCTCTTCATCCTCCAAGGGGTGGTCTTGCTGCCCTTCCTAATACAGGCAGCCATGTGAACCCAGCTCAAAGCACTGTAACGGACCTTTGTTGGTTTGGCACTCCAGACTTCTGGGGAAACAACAGTTTCCCAAGTTAGCAGCCTAGTACCCATCACTAATGCTCTAAGATGGAAAGGTGAAACTGCCTGCTGCCAATTTGGAATCAAATTGCTAAACATTCTTGTACCTAGCAGGACCAAATTGCCCTTTATGTTAGTTGTTAAAGACCTTTAAAACAGTTCTATTGATTTCCCTTCTTTTAAATATTCATAATCAAGTACCATTGAGATTTTCACACTTAAAGTTATCTTAAGTCCAACATTAAGTTTGATGTAATGAATTTGACATAGAATTGAGTTATCTTAACAATATCATTTACTCACTAAATTAATAATAGCCAAAAAAGGTAACCACAATAATTTGTCACATTTTCCACCCAATTCTTTATTCTTAGGAACTTCTGAAATCAGAGAAATTTTCTCCAGTAGAAATTTTAAAAGGCCCAATTATTTTTACTTAGTTAGTTATTAGTTTCCTCTTTAGCATAGACTGTAAATTATTAAAATTATTAGATTAATTATTAAATTATTAATTAAAATTTATTAAAATTGTTAACATAATCTAGTGAAGACCACTAAATTTAAAATTGCTTTATTTTGTGACCTTGCCTGGCTTGAGCTTTTAAATAGCTTTTTATTTTCTTTCTGGATTCAAAGACATTTTCCCACCTTCCTTCCACTGTCAAATCTCTCCTTTTATATGTAAAGGGACCATGTGACTAATTCTGCTCTACCCTAACCAGATAGGATATGTTTACAGACAATAAACTCCAGAGGGGGAAAGAAGCTAGTAAAGTTTCCCTGCTCAGATAACGAGTTCCAATATTAATCACTAATAGGAATCAATTCACAATGTTTTTCAAATCACGCACTCTAGCTCACTTGGATTGAGTTTTTAAAACAGTCACTTTTTTATTTTCTCTCCAGTCAATGTTCACCATATAAAGAGGCCAGGCTGAGAACTTCCTTTCATGATTTCTTGATTCTACTCTCCCCGCTCTATATACACATGCATATAACCTCATTTTATCTTCCTCTACCCTCCTCATCTAAGCATGGCAGGAAAGCATCTGCGATTGACTTTCTCCAGAACAAATTTAAATCTTTTGAGAGTTGTTCGAAATTTATGACCGTTCCCAGTGGCTCCCTACCCTGTCTATAGGGAGGGTTTGCTGAACTCAAACCAAATTCCACTAACCCTAAGCAGGGTGTCCCTCTCCCTAAAATTTCTTTCCATGTTCTGAACAGGCAAGCCAGAGAAAACACAAAATGACAGACATAAAGACAGAGCCACAGAGAGACTGGAACAAAATGGAAATGAAACCTGTACCTGACACAAAGACAGAGACACTGGAACCTCTGGTGGGACGCAAACCCAAGAAATCCCTTGTGTGATTCAAACCCACGTATCACCTCTGGCAGTGATGCTAGCATATCCCCAAGTGGGATCTGAACCCATGAAACACTTAGTCAGACTCAAACCCATGGATGTTCACTAGTGGTGATCCCCTGAGCTGTTGGGGAATAACTGAAGCCTGTAGCACCAGAGACAATTACCACATCCAGTTTCTCCCCTCTAGGCCCCATACCCTGAACTTCATTCCCTTAGGCCTTCACCTAACTCTTAGAGGGCTCCCAGTGTTTATTTTGGGGACCTAGGCTGCTCTGTTGGCGACTTATAGTCATCTTTGTTCAATCCCAGATGAGTCCCCAAATGACTCCTTTCTGGAGTCAAAGGACAAGACCACATAACAGGAAAAAAGCTGAAAAAAAAATTTGATCCTTCTGCTGACAGCCCCAAAACTGACTGGTCAGGGTCATCTCTAGAAGAAGATGAACCCAGCCCAAGGTCATGAATAGGATTATACAGGGAAGGGATATAGGAGGTTCTGACTTTTTGATGATCTTTAAAAATGATTGCCTGCTGTCTAGGGGTACGTACCTATTGCTGCCCTGTATCCTTCCCTGATATGTAAATGTAGATTAAATTTAAAAAAAGAGGATTCTCACGATGAGGTTAGTGGTCAGGGATGATAAGCAAGATTGTTTGCTAGTAAAATAGAATGTCTATAAAGAAAAAAGTCAGTTTGCAGCCTTTCTTCGGCTGAAAATGCCTTGGAAATACCAGGTGTATGTTTTATCTGGACTTATCTACACAATGCTTAAGTGACTTAAGCCTGGAATTTGGACCTGATATCAAATATATGATTCTCTAACAGTGCAAGGTTCTTATTCAGAACCTAAGAGAATCCTGTCACTGTGGTCTTTAAAAAAATGACATCTTATCCAGAACCCAGGAGGCCACTTTGATGTCATTTTTATCTTAAAATAAATCACTGTAAACAAAAAATATTTAGCACAATGAAACATGCTGCTCTATGTTTTATTGCTAAAAATTTTTTTATAGTCAGTCTTCCTTCCAGAGGATACAAAAGTTCTCTACTAAATCTGTATGTTAATGCATTTTAAGGAGCTTATTATTAGATTGACCAAGCATCCTTCTTCTCTCCTGAAGTAGTCACTGTCCACATGCCTTTGGATTTGCTGTTTAGAAGAATCAGCTTGAGAAAGTATGGGATATTTGGCACAGTTGCCTCTGGCCTTTGCCAGTTTCTTCTAATAATACTTTGCACTCAAGGCTCTTCAGAGCAGGTTACTTCCAATGTATGAAGTTGTGCGAAGATATTCACAAAATGAATATTTATGAACAAATGAGTCTTGAAGTATAAGGAAAAGGCTGAATTGCACAGAGAGGACTTAAGAATTGCTGATAGAAGGCAACACTTTTAGAGTTTTACAATTTCCTTGTGTCATTTTTAACTTCTTTAATTTTAAGTACGGTAAATAAATTAGGAGTGCAACAATGAATCTGCTAGAGAAATGTGATAAATTCTCTTTTAGCATTAGGAAACCATTCATATTTGTAAATATTTGCCTCATATATTTTGTGCAAATTGCTGTTCAAGCTAAAGTTTAACATTTTGTCCTTCAAATCTAAAATCTTGTTTGTTACACTTCAACGATGTTACTGTGTGGGGCTGTACAGCTTTCTCCCTATATCTTAAAATGAATATGATTTTTAATTATAGAATCAATTTTAGATCATGTCACATTTTCAGAAAACTTGAGCAGAAACTAGAGTGTTCCTTGTATGCCTCCGATTCTTTGTATATTATATCACTATCTGCAATAGTTTGAACTATACTTCCTTTGAATTCATATGTTATACCACCTACATGAATGTGATGTCCTGGGAAATAATTTAGATTAAATTTGAAAAAGGAGATTCTCACGATGAGGTTAGTGGTCAGGGATGATAAGCAAGATTGTTTGCTAGTAAAATAGAATGTCTATAAAGAAAAAAGTCAGTTTGCAGCCTTTCTTGGGCTGAAAATTCCTTGGGAAATACCAGGTATATGTTTTATCTGGACTTATCTACACAATGCCTAAGTGACTTAAGCCTGGGATTTGGACCTGATATCAAATATATGATTTTCTAACAGTATTAGAGATATTAGGATGGGCCTTTCTGTTCTTCCCTCACTTTGTAGACTACTGATAAGTATTCTGCTAAACATTGACCTTCTCTGTTGGGAAGGAAAATCTATTATGACATCCTGAAGGCACAAAAAAGGGATTTATTTTACCATTGTAGCTGAGATGTGTATGGCTTGTATCTCCTACTTCCCCATTGTGATTTGTGTTTAGAGTAAAGAATGCATTAAACAGTGGTGTTCTAACTTTTATCTCTTAACCTTAAAATAGTGGCTTTTTTTTTCCAATTCTCAAAAGGTAGTGTCTTCAGAATATTCTCACTCATCTCTGGGCTTCTGAGAAAAATGAAAGACATTATTGTAATAATTCTCAGAAACAATAGAAATGAGGACTGCAAGGTCCAGCTCATGATATAAAGCTCATCAGAGTTGTGAATGCAGTTAGAAAAATAACTACACTGACAATATCAAAGCAATGTGAATGAAGGAGAGAAATACAAAGTCTGTCTCAAATACAGGAGGGGGTGGGGTGGGGAGGAGGGAGATTTGGGGCATTGGTGATGGGAATGCTGCACTGGTGAAGGGGAGTGTTTACAGTCATGTCTGTAATCAAGGTATTTAAATAAAAGCATTATAAAAATAAATAAAAATTATATTAAAAATGATCTACAGCATCATGGTGGGAGAGATAATACAGAGGGTAAGGCATTTATCTTGCACATGGAAAATCAAGTCCAATTCTTGGTACCCCATTTGGTTTCCTGAGCACCACCAGAAGTGATCTGTGAAAGCAGAGCCTGATGTAAGCCCTGAATATTATGTAGTTTGACCCTAAAACAAAACTAAACAAAACAAAAAGATCTACATCAATGAGTTCTTTAAGCAGGTAATTAGACTGCGATAGAACCAAACTGACTTCAGAATCCTAAATTTATCAGACATGGGAGCAGATAGAACCAGGAAAAGTAGTAAAAAATAAGAAAAAAGCGTTAGTGTCTTTACAAAGAAAGAAAAAGTTATCAAAAGTCTGTCTACCATGTAAATATATAGGGAGAGAGCAGCTATCTACTTGTCAGGAAAGGAACTCTCACTCGAACCTGGATAATGTTGGTAACTTCAGCCAGCACTTCACTAAAGAAATAAATATTTGCTGCACAATCTATCCAGTCTATGGTACATTTATTTGTTGGTTTGCTTGTTCTTGTTTTGGAGGTCCAAAACCTGATAGTACTAATGACCTATTCCTGGCTCTGTGCTGAGGGCTTACTTCTGTAGGGCTTCAGTAACCATATGCAGTGCAAATGATTTACCCAGGACCACTGCATGCCAGGCAAAAACCATATCTGTTGTACTAGTTCTCATGTGCTAATTTATGGTATTTTGCATCACCGTTCTAGACGGTTAAATGAAAAATTATACGTGCATTCATTGATGAGCTAATATTGATACATTACTATTCAAGTTCAGAATTTTTCCATTACAGTTCTCCATTTATACTCTACATTGAGTTATGACCAATGTATAATTACATATATAACCCCCATTACAGTATCATACAGAATAAGTTCACTGACTCCCCTAATACAATATGTATTTTAATTGCATTTTAGAATATGAGCCAGCTGGCATCTCAGTAGTTTTTCTTCTAGTCTAGGGAAGTTGGTCTATTTTACAATTCTGGTATATACGAAGTAATTCCATTTTTCTTCATTAATACTAAATTTAATTTCTTTTTTTTTCATAAACTAATTTCTTTAAATGGATTTCACCCAAGACTATGAGGTCAGAAATAATTCTACTTAATAAAATTGTTAGTCATGAGGGGATTCACAGTCATTATGATTCAGAAAGACTAATCCACAAATAAAAGAAGTTGGGATTTAGGGCTCTGCAATTACTTCAGTGTAATGTCTGCTCATTACTTAAATATGCTTGGAAAAACTTAAGGATCTAGGAAAAAGAAAAGAAAAAAAGAAGGGTCCCTAAGGACATACAGGAAGTATGAAGTTATATAGGTAGTTTGGATGGTAAGACTCAAGACTATGTTTTTCGTATGGTATAAAAAAGCTTTTCTACTTGCTCATTTAATTCTGGATATTTTTGTTTTGTTTTGTTTTGTTTTGAGGGGTGGATCGGGGTGTGTGTGATGGGTTGGGCCATGTCAAGTTTTGCTTTGGGTTACTTCCAGTTCTGAATTTAGAAGTAACTCAGGGGTCCATATGTGGTGTTAGGCATTTGTCGTGGCTTTCACAGCTGCAAGACATACCTCCTGAAGTGTGTCTCTTGCCCCCCTCTTCATAACCATATTTCATGCAACATCGTAGTGCAGTTAGAACAATAATTCTAACTTATGATATGGGGAATATCAGTCATACTTGGTTAACTTTGGTTAAATTATTCAATATTTATGAGCTTCAAATTCTTAATTGAAAAATATAATAATGCCTTCTATCTATATATAAATAGTATTAGCTACACTTTATAATATAGTATATAATGGAAGAGAAAACTTTTTTAAATTTGTCAATAGTTTACAATATATAGAAATTTCAGAAACTCTTCCCTTAATTATATATGTATATCACCCATGATTTTCACACCAAAAAGAATCATTTATTCATTCATTCTACCGATTCATTCTTTAGCTAATATCCTAGTTCACACAAAGTCTACTACTGGTTTTTGCCAGTTTGTTTGCTTTAGTTATTTATTTCTCATATGATTTAAACTATTCTTTTTTTTGGTATTTTTATTAAATTTTTAATTTTATTTTTTTTAATTTTTATTGTGACTGAAGTTCATTACACAGAATTATTTACGGTACATAGTGACAATGAGTGAAGGGTATTCCCACCCCCAATGTTGTCCTCTCTCCACTCCTTTTCCTTAATTGTATTTCTCTTTCTTTCTTGATTCCATTAGCATAATAACCTTATTAATATCCATTCATTTTGTTCCAAGGATCATGATTTTACCATCTTGAATGAAAAGGTAGTATTCCATTGAGTAAATACTCAATACTTTCATTAGCTAATCATCTATCGATGGTCATTTGGTTAAAACTATCCTTTATTTATTATGAATAAATAGTGCTGCCATAAAAAAGAGTACAAAATGATATCTTAAGTCAATATTTTATATTCTGAAAATACATGCATAAGAATGCTAAATACATGCATAATTGCTAAAACATTTCTGTTTGTATTTTTAAATGAATCTTCATACTCAGAATCTGCTTCAATTTATATTTCCACCAGTTACCTTTATGAGGCAAGATTTACACCTGGTGACGGTCAGGGGCTACTCCTGGCTATGCGCTCAGAAGTCGCTCCTGGCAGGCACAGGGGACCATATGGGGAACCGGGGGATCGAACTGCGGTCCGTCCTAGGTTATTGCAGGCACCTTATCTCCAGCGCCACCACCCGGCTCCGCAAGATTTAAATCAAGAAATGTGGGATTAGAATATGGGTACAACAGGTAGGGAATTTGACCTTGTAGGAGCCTCACCTGGATTTGATCTCCAGGTCACCATTTGATTCTCTGGCAACAATGAGGAGTGATCACTGAACACAGAACTGGAGCACCAGCAGGTGTAGCCCCCAATAACACAAACATGCAATTAAAATACATTTTTAATTAAAATTGTTTGCTTCTGTCTGGTTTAACTTACCATGTTTGTTGACTAATTGTACAAGAGTTAAAAAGATAATACATGCTTAAAATCACATTATCAACTTGCTGAAGGCAAATATGTTATAAAACAATAATTTATTTTAGATATGTATTAAAATTTTTTCCAACTTACACAATTAAAGAACTAATCAATGTGAATAAGAGAAGAAATGAAAGTTTAAATTGTTTGCCTGAACTCTTTACTGTAAATCAAAGTCATTTCAGTTTAAAAGATATTATATATTGAAAAACGCATTTTATTTATAAAATCGTAGATGTGCCTTCATGCTGTATTATGAGTTTTGGAAATAAATTATATTAATAAACAAAATACAAATTATGTTTGTATTTGGAATATTAATGATTAACATTTGCTGGAACTTAATTGATTTTGCAAAAATTATATGCTAGTAAGTATAAATATTTATCTTTATAGTTATACCAAATATTTGTATCTGGAATAGTAATGATTAAGATTTTCTTATAGTTAATTGATCTTGCAAATTTTATATGCTAGTAAGTATAAAATCATTTACCTAAAATAGTATTACCTTAAGCATCATTAATTTCTCCATTTTATATTAAAGAAAAATGGAAATGATCTACTAGTAACTTGATTAAGCTGGTAAATGATGAAAACAGAATTTAGTCCAGTGCATCCTATTACAAATACCCTGTACTAAAGTTTTATCTCATCTATAAAATAAAATACATTAGATTAGAATTCAGTTTAATATCCAGATCTATCACATACCAGTCATAATTACAGAAAATTGCAGTAAGATTTCATAGACCTCATAAAATTACGCTGGGGGCTAATTTTTAGGGCTTCCAAAAAAAATAGTCAAGGTATTAATCCTATTTTTAAAATTAAAAGTTCTTGTGAAATAGTCTAAAATTTTACATTTCTGGGCTAGTATAAATGATATCTGTATTTTTTTAATTTATCAATCTAGAAAAATATTGTGATTTCTGTTTGTGTATATGCACACATTTCTAAACATATATGATTTTCTTTAGGAATGAATTCTTTTCAAAAACCAGATGAAAAGTTGGAAAGTTTCTTATCTCGCTGTGTTAAGGGATAGATGACAAAACAAAAAATTACAAGAAATATTATTCAAATGTTTTCTTTGTATTTAATGTAAAACTTGTACTTAGAATTAATAAAAATCATATAAGCCTATGCTTAAATGCAAATATACTAAAATTTATACATATGTTCCTATTTTACTAGTGTATATTATAGGTCTGAACTTGACACATCATTAACTACTTCCTGCAACCAAAAATAGCTGTGACATATAAGCTAAAATTAATATAACGTTATGTGACTTTGGTGATCTTCTAGAATCTATTATTCCTCGTCCTTAGGAATGAATGAACTCTAAGAAATACAGAAAAGAAGAGACCTGCAACAGACATGAATAAAAACACAGGACACTCTTCCTTTGTGAAGAGTTGTATAAATCCCATTCTTTGAAGCCATTAGGTTCTGTTTCAGTCTTATTCACATTAAAATTACTCAAAAATTTTCATAATAAAAAATAAACTTTTCAGGGTTAATACTAATACCTTGCAACATTTTATAGTTATAATAAAAATATAATAAAAATAAACTTTTCAGTGTTAATACTAATACCATGCAACGTTTTATAGGTAAGTTGTAAACTATGATTCTATAATAATTAAAATTGTCCTTTTTATAAAAATAAAAATTTTTCAGTGTACTAATTAAGATATAGGTAAGACCTCATTGCAATCCAGTGGATAAAAAAGAAAGCTAATAAAAGCCTCATATATAATTGAATTCTTATACCTACCAAATGATTTATCTTAATTACTTGTTATTGTAATCAGATGCAACGTTTCTATCCTTTCCATGCTGCCTAGCTCGGCGATGCTAAATTGAGGTTTCATTAAGATTAATTATCATATATCACCATTTAACTTGGGAAAATCAAACTTCTACAGAAAATGAGATTAAACTAGAACAAATGGGATCTTCCCAGCGAAGAGAGAAAAATAGCCTTTACAGACACTTCTATTTTTAAAGTATGAGAAGTGGGCTGTAATTTTCATTTTTAAAAACAAGTTTCCTCCAAGGAAAAGGAGAGCACTTACTTCAAGCAGACATCTACTTAAGAAGGCTGACTAAACTACAAGATGAGAAACTTGGTTGAAATCTCTCAAATAGCAGAATCACTTCAAACTCTGCATATGAATTTTTCACAAATAATTTGATTTCATTTGACTTTTTGCTTCAGCTGCTTAAAGCTTAAACTTCTACAGAAAGGACATAATGCTGTTATTTTTTGCATTTTTGAAGTTTCTGCTTGCTTCAGGACCAGAAGGATGAAAAAGCAATTAGTTGCTTTGGTAAGGTTGAATTGACCAACCCATTTTCTCTTTGGTTCCTCTGCAATCTGTTGCATTGTTGGTGCCATATTATAATTCACTTTGGTCAAAATAAAAATTATTATTTAAAAAATGGCGTCTCCAAGCCCAGATGAATGAGTCTAAAGCATGATCAAGTATTGAAACAATTCAGACCAGGTGTAGGGTTAAATATATATAGTCTGGCAATCTTCTATCTCATCTTAAGAGCAAGCTGCCTACAAGGACTATTTTTATTGAGTACAGAGACCACTCCCCAGGTGGAGTAGTAAATACATAGTAAGAGCAAATATGTTTTGGATTATGCCAAGTTAAAAACAGATACAAAGAAATCAGGGATAATCTTTGTCTTGGGTAAAATAAGGTTTAACTTAACAGAAAACAATCTTTAATTAACATGTTTAAGAATTGATGTTCCTAGCATCTTGGAGACAGAAATAATTTTCAAATGTATAAAATAGAGAAACTTTATAATTGGGACAAACATACACTGTATATTAAGAACATTACCATGTATGTCATGGTAAAAAGTTAGCCTATTAGTCTACCATTTTTAGTTTAGAAATAAAGTCCTCATAGCAAAAGTGTTTTAGTCTTAATTAGCAGATAATAAAATTATTGGTAACAGTAATCTTCATATTTGAAGAATCAGAGAGAAGTTTGCCTTTTTCTGTTACCATACCATATGATATTGATTTGAAAATGTCTAAGTCTCAAATTGCTCATTATGAAACAGTCACAATATACAAGCCAACCTTGAAAGAATACTTTTAATTATTGTTTATAGAAAATGCCAATAAGTGTTGTAAATGCCAGTCATAGTTTCAGATGTGTTGTCATACTACTGTCTGCACTGACTTCATATGAAACAAACCAATAACTAATCACCTTAGTAAAAAAAAAATAAAAGAGCAGATTTCTTGAGTGTAAAGAATGAAATCATCGTTAACTTCAGTACAACATAATAACATTACTTATTCTCACTCAAGAAAACCACATGGAAAAGTCAATACATATTTCAAATTATATACTATAAAGCATAAAATTAATAAAGCTAGATTCCAATATTCTGCCATGCTTTTTATTTATTAAGAAATTAAATATTTGAATAAACTGATCATAATATGCTGCATTTCAATGATTTCCTAACCTGCAAAAGATTTAATCCTGAATTCAATAAAAACACATTAAGATAATATAGGTTGGGTTGGTGTGATAACACAGCATTTGGACTTTTGCTTGGCACACTTTTACTTGGAACTGGAATTCAATCCCTGACATCCCATATGGCCTTCAAGCCTGCAAGGAGTGATTTCTGAACTCAGAACCAGGAGTAACCTGAGTGCTGCTGGATATGACTCAAAAAATAAAAATAAAAAAGCTTAATACAGGAATGCTTATTTGCATAATATACTGTTCACATTAATTAACATTAAATGTTCTTAAATTTATCATGCTCTCTTCTAGCTATATCAAACTAAGATTAATCAGATATCAAAATATAGGCTGCATTCTTAAACTACTGTGATATTTGACAAACTATGATTTTATAAAGCTAAGCATTTACATTAAGGTACTGGGCACTGTAAATAAAAATGTGTCATTATGTGGTTTTAATTTTTGTTTTTTATATATTTTTTAAATTTGGAGAGATTTGGGCCACACCTGGAAGCATTGAGGAGTTACTCCTGGCTCTGCACTCAGAAATTGTTCCTGTGAACCATATGGGATGCCAGGGAATGGTTGGTTCAAGGCCGATTGATTGTAAAGCAAACACCCTACACACTGTTCTATTGCCCTGGCCCCTTAAGTTTCATTGTTTTGATAAAATATGTTAATACAGAGTTTAAACAAATATTAAAATTATTTAAATTTGATAAAATAGAACTAATACAAATAACAAAGAAACTTTATTTATTCAACTTAATACTTTTACAAGGATGATAAACAATGGGTATTCCAAGGAAAATAAAAGATTCTACTAAGATTTAAGAAAAAGTACTGAGGGGCTGGCGAGGTGGCGCTGGAGATAAGGTGTCTGCCTTGCAAGCACTAGCCAAGGAAGGACCGCAGTTCAATCCCCCGGTGTCCCATATGGTCCCCCCAAACCAGGGGAATTTCTGAGTGCTTAGCCAGGAGTAACTCCTGAGCATCAAACAGTGTGGCCCAAAAAAAAAATCAAAAACAAAAACAAAAAAAAAATGTACTGAACTTTTATATCCCAAAGATCAAAGATCAAGTGTATTTAAGTAGAAGGAATTGTATCACTTTAATTTAAATTAATCAAATTTAAAAAATTTTAAATTACTTTTGGCTAATGCAATAATATTTTATTTCATTTGATTATGTATAAAAATGAATGGCTATTAGTGTTCTACACATTAATAAATTTGTTCATCCCATAAAATGTGATTGCTGTTTTCTCTTCTGCAGGTATTTGGAATTAGAATAGTCTTGACACATATTATGTCAAATTATTGAATCACTTATTTGAAAAATAATCTGACTAAATAAACCTTCACCAAATAGAAATTCCTTAATTTTGTTTGGTTTGAGTTTGAAGGCCACATTCAACTCTGCTTGGACTTACTCCTGGCTATGCACTCACAGGTCATTCTTTTCAAACCCTAAGTGGTTTGAGTGAAAAACCCACATAGATTACATACAAGGAAAGCTCATTCACCCCTATTCCATGTCACCTTACCTGACCCATTTATTTTCTTTTTAAATGTAAATTTATTAGGGTTAATTATTTCTTTCCATAATTTTGTTTTACCTATTAGTCCTTGAATTTACCAGCAATATGATATTGTCATCATACCAACCCTGGACTGATAACATCATAGCTGGCATCTCTCACCACAATGTATGCCTGCCCCCTCTTTATGGAGTCATTAGATATGCAAGAATAAAAACTAAAGATTTTAGAGTAATGGGGCCCTAGCTATAGCACAGTGGTAGGGTATTTGCCATGCATTCAGCAGATCTCAGAGGGACGTGGGTTCGATCCCTGGCATCTCATATGATCCCCTAGCTTGCCAAGTGTAATTTCTGAGTACAGAGCCAAGAGAACTTCCTGAGCACTGCTGAGTGTGACCCAAAAACCCAAAATATAAAATTAAAAATTAAAATAAAAATGTTGTGTCTTGATCTTCAGTGGACTGACTCCCTGGCACTCTGGCTGGAGATTTCAGAGGGATGGTAATGAAAAAAAATTGGGGAGGCTATTATTTTTCTTAGTTCTTTAAGAACAAATATATTTTAATTTTTATAAATAATAATATTGTGTTCTTTTCTCTGATGTAGGCTCATCAAACCAAGCATAAATACTTCAGGGCATTTCATACTACTTTGACCATAGTAAAATTAACTGACAAAATTCCAAATATATATAGCCAGAAAGGTAAAAAGTACTGAAAACATTTTATCAGAGGAACATAACAAAATAGTCTGAGTTCTTTATTCTTAGAAAGAAAATACATTTAGAGAATTTGATGTTAAAAACAATATTAAGTAAGAGAAAGAATGGAGATCTTGGATGATGCTTCAGAAAGTATAAGTAGGCTATATATTGTAATATATGAATGTATCAAGGACTTACCAATAATAGGAAATTTTGACTACCAAAGCACAAATTACATAGGACTAATTTTACTAACACTTAAAAGACCTAAGTAGAAAAATCAATGTATAAAGGATGTTGAAAGTGTATTTCGATATTGAGTGAAATGAGGACTTGAACTTTACACAATATTCTATAGTGTTCTAAACGTTCTAGCCATTTATGAATATCATATGTTCCCAAAATGTATGCATTTTCTTCACTGGGTTATATTAAAGTTTGTAAAAATTTGGTCAAACTTAAAAATCAAGAGCTATTATAAAGGACAAATAAATGCTCAACTCAGATCCTCTAAATGGCATGATGGTGACGTACAACTAGAATTCTATATATTTAAAAGCAATAAGTACTGTGTTCTATCTAGACCTCTTTTTAAAGAATAGATCTCTTAAAATTGAAACAAAATGGTACATCTCTTTATTGTATGACTATATTTTCAATGATATACTTTAGAGTGACTGAAAATTGACTACTATTAACTCAACTTACTATTTTATTATGGGAGGTTTATTTGTGAAAGGAGAGCTAAGCAATATTACTTATAATAAAAGTAAAACTAAAGACTGCTTTTAGATCAGGCCCTTAACACTTCATATGCATTAATTTTATCAGTACGGGTCTTTGAGATCAACCCTTGTTTCTTTATAGAAAGATGTAATGCTGAAAGGCTTTGTTCTCTGAAATTACAATCTAGCATATACTTAGTTAATTGAGATCATAAAAATGAAAATGGAACAGTACATTTTATTTACCTGGAGAATTTCAGTTACTCTGACAGTGAGAAGTAGTTTTAATTTTCAATCCAGGTGCAAAATTTTAGATAAATGTTTTTTAATATAATGTCTAAAATTTGTTTTTAATTTTATAGAATCAGAGAATTCTGAGTGTACTTCACAACGCCTACTTTATATTAGCATCTGGATTTTAATTTCTGTGTCATATAATTTAAGCACTACTTATATAATATCTATATTCCATAATTTTTCATATTTAATCCATACTTTTTGTTGGTGAGACAATCAATATTTTACCTGAGACAATTTCTCATGAAGCACCAAGATAATAAGCTTGTTGGACAATAGATATGTCCCTAGATTCTGTATCACATAAGCTTCACCAGTAGGTATGTAATTCTTAACTCAAATATTATTAAAATTAAGTTCAGAGAAAACCTTCTTCAGGCTTGTCTAGTAGGTGGCAGAATTTGGTATCAACTCGGGTCTATGATATTAAAAAAATTATTTGGTGTTTAGAAAGATAATATATCAGTAGAAAAACACTGTCTTGCATGCAGTTGGCCCAGATTTGATCACTGGCACACACATGGTACATCTCAGCACTGTCAGGAATGACCACTTGCACACAGAGTCAGAAGTAAGTCCTGAACATAATCATGGGTGTCCCATACAATAAAAAAGCCAATCTTTCAGCCTAGATATGTAAAGATATGTAAAGATGAAGAGCATGCTAAAGGAAATTGAGACATACCACTTAATATTTGATATACAAAACTTCTACTGGGATTTAACAGTATAATTTTAAGAATATATGAGCTCTAAAATATACTCTAAATATCTTCTTTCTGACTAATGCATCTATAATCACGCAAAACTAACATAAATTTTCTAAAGCTGCTGAAGTATGTGACTTAGTTGTCCTACACATAGTTTCAAAGCTACTTGTCCATAAATGTAGTAAATTATTTTAACATATCTTACTTACCTTGGTTTTTTGCCTCTTTCTCCTAATGTTCTGATTCACTTCATAGGCAAAGATTTTGGTATACCCTAAGATATGATTATTCAAATATTAGTTAGCAAATTTCTGACATTATTAATCTTGGTAAGGTAGCAATAATTATAGGAAATAAAAAAATATGGGCCATAGTGATGAGAGAGAGTACTTGACTTGCATGCAGCCAATATGGGTTTAATTCCTGATTCCCAAAATTGTGTCAAGATTGATGCCTGGGAACATGTCCAGCAGTAATCCATGAGCACTTCTCTACAAAACAAAACAAAACAAAACAAAACAAAAAAGACAGAAAACTATTCCCCAATTTGGCCACTTTTCTTATTAACTTCCTCAGTTTTCAATAAAATATCTTTCAGTGCTTTATGGCGACAGCATCTTTGCCATTTTGATATTTTGGATATTGCTCCTGGTGAAATTCAATGTGAAAATAATAGAAAGTTATTCAAAATCATACAAAAATGCATGATTTAATGAAATTTATGGAATCATTGTGAAAGAATTTATGAGAAGTAAAGAAAAATAATTAGCAGATTTAATATCATTACACATCTAAAAATTTATGGAACAAAATCTTCAAAAGACAATAAGTTGAATATCAAAGGTATAGAAAACAAAAAATCAATTCTTATGAGTTCTGAAAAATTTTCTGCTTTTTTAATGAAACTATTAATTACATATACAAGCACACTCAAGTTATCAATGCATCATCTATATTTATTCATAAGCACATATAGCTTCAGAATTTAAGGGCATTTCAATAAATTTTGTTTTCAAAATAAAATTCAATTCTAAAAATGTATCTCATTTAAATTATATTAATTTTAAAAATTTATTTCAAAAATATTTTTATACAGTAGCATTATTGCACATGTTTGTATGCTTGGAAATAGTGTGAATTTCCTAATGAGGTGTGATGTATTGTTTTGCTTTGCATTGTTTTCTGAGTTAGATTTACTTCATATTCTCCCCACACATTTGTTCTACACTTTATTAATATTCTCTGAGATTCCTTCAACACAAAGCATGATCTCCAAACTTCCAATTTTTCTGGCAGAAAAAAATTAGATGCTGAACCTCAAACCCTTGATTCAAAATTTTAAGTGTAATATATCATCTGGAAAGATGGACAGTGCAAATAAATAAAACTTGCCTTCCATGCAGCTGATCACCTCCAGGAATGATCCTTGAGCCTAGAATCAAGTCCTAAGCACAGCAAACCTCTCCCACTTACTTAAGTACCTTTCATTTTTAACAAGATCTTCCATGCACCTTGATATTTAATAAGTCCTATTTCAGAACTTTCCCAAATCCTTTTTCTGTAATATTATATTGGGTAAAATCTTGAAGTCACTTTCTTTCTCTTTGCTCTGCATTTAGTAATGAACATACATATAATTTCATTTATTAGTTTCCTCTTTCATCTAATTCTTATTACATCAACCTAGCCTAATTATTCTTCCTATATTTTGCTCCTCATTCCTCTTATATTCAACGCCGTTTTATTGATTAGTTTTTTATCTAAATAACGAATGGTGTCATTTCTCTTTGTACAACCCCTGAAGTGATGATGAGATTAGAATGTACATCCTTAAAAATCCATGAGTGCCTGCGGATACCTGTTACCTCTCCATCCCTATCCTCTTTCTACTCAACCTTATGAGGCATTCAGTCCAAGCTACTTCAAATTCTTTAAATAATATGCACATATATCATATTTCAGTGTACATTAAAACAATAAATCTCTTGAGTAAAATGCTCTTTCTATACTTTTTTCTGTACTTTGAAAATTCTAGTGATAGCTAACCCATGGTCTCCTCAAGCATTTTTTTAGCACACCCAAACCAAAAAAAAATTAAATAAATAAAAGATAATCTTTATGTGTTCCATTACATTTTGTATATTCTTTTTTTTTTTTTTTTTGGTTTGGGTGTCACATCCGCTGACGCTCAGGGGTTACTCCTGCCTATGTGCTCAGAAATTGCTCCTGGCTTGGGGACCTTATGGGATGCCTTGGGATCAAAATGCAGTTCGTCCTAGGTCAACCACGTGCAAGGCAAATGCCTTACTGCTGTGCCACCACTCCAGCCCCATTTTGTATATTCTATATCTCACATTATAATTAAATAATATTCAAATGTTTTACTTCTTGTTTTCTGTAAGTATCCCAATAGTAGATTAGATTTTAAATGAGTTTAAAGTGTAATAATCTCTGCTTTGGGCAACTTGGTGTTTAGCATATTAAAGACAATCAAGAAATTTCCACTTAATTTAGTGATCGACCAAGAGCCAAACTTTGCTTCTTAAATAATTTGATGTAATTTTTACCAAAATATTTTATGTGTCTTGAAATATCTTAGTAGTTATATTAAGATGGAAACAAAAGGACTCAATAATTAGTATATTGAGTAAGGCAATTGCTTTTCAAGTAGTTAACCTGAGTTCAGTTCCCATTACCGCATATGGATGTCAGAGCACCACTATATTTGCTGTCTTAAAAGAAAGCCAGGAGTAAGTAACCATGAAAACAGTGAAGTATGGTCCAAACACCTCCTTCAAAGGGGAGAAATTACAAATGATATTAAAATTCTGATCACTGATCTATATAAACACCCTGAAATACAAGAATGTTTAAAGGATCATAATGAATAAGGCAGTATCATTATTGAAAAATGATAATGATCAATTTCCAATTTTAAATTCAGTAACTTCTTCAAAACCTTACGGGAAATTATAACCTAGGTATGTAGGTTTAAAAGTTACAATAATATTTTTCTTTTAAGTAGTACTAAATGAGAATAGAACTGAAGCATTAACTTCTAAATATGATGTATAAAATATTACAACAATTCAGGTTTAAACTCCATCCATTTGGCAAGGCAATATTTAAAACTAAAAAGACATCATAATGACCTGGGAAGTACTTACAAATAATTTTTGAGTTCTATTTCAGTGAAAACACACAGAAAATTCTCAATTGAGATTAACAAAGGGGAGGAAAAAGATTAAAATATACTTAATCAAGATTAACAAAAAACATGGAAAAAGAAAATAAGGGGGAGAGACAAAAAACGGAGACCAAAAGAGAAGCCATTGTAAACTAACCTATTTTCAATAATAAAATATTTCAGTACTTCTCATATTATAATGAGACTATGAATCTATTTTTTGTAAAGATCTGACAAAAGTCTTCATACCAGAATTAAAATTTTAAACATATTCTTTATACTTTACATTCCATGTAACATCTCCAGGTAATGGAGAGATAGCATAGCTATTAAGGTCTTGACTTGCAGGCAAACCAGGCTCTATTTCTTAGGGCAGAGAGAATTGCTGCATGTGGAATGGAAACAAAAACAAAAAATATATATAACATTAGAATACAAACTACTTCGTCATAATGCATCCATGATATTTTACATTACTTTTCCATTGCTATGCATGGTTCTTTGACATTCTTTTTTTTTTTTTTTTTTTTTTTTTTTTTTTTTTTGGTTTTTGGGTCACACCCGGCAGTGCTCAGGAGTTACTCCTGGCTCCATGCTCAGAAATTGCTCCTGGCAGGCACGGGGGACCATATGGCATTCTTATATTTCAATTGGTTACACTATTGTCATAAGAAAAGTTCGGATTTTATAATTAAAACAATGCTCATTTCTTTAAATAGCCTTTTTCACTCAGTAGACTTACATTGTAGCTTATGTAAATATGATTTATCTTTATTATTTAAAGGAAAGAAAAAGGTAGTATTATGAAAAAAGTATTATATGCTTTAAAAAAATAAGAAATTTAAATATCAATGTCTTCCAGTTGAAGCATTGAGCTAAAAATCTTTATGATTAAAATTTCTTTTAAAATATACAGATTATATTTTGAGTGAACCATATATTAAAAGAACAATTATGTACCTTAAATATTATTGTTAAACATTCATAAATCACTTTGGTCACCATAATATTTTTAAAAAATTAAAAAAGTACAATGACAAGAAAATCTGTAACAATTATTGTATCTCTAATAAAATCATTAATAAAATGGCAGAAGTTTTAGTTTAAAAAAAGAACAAACATTAAATTTATTTTCATGTATTATTGTTTTGCTTTTGGGCCACACCTGACATTGTTCAAGTCTTCTTCTGGCTTTGTTTTTTTTGACAGAACTCAGGGAAACATATTGGTTGCTAGAAATGAATCTGGGTCAGCCATGTGCTATGCAAGCACACTAAATCCTGAACTTATAAATCTAGTCCAAGTAACCACAATTTTCCAATGAATTATTTTAGCTATTTCACTCTATGATGATGATCACCCCTTCTTTATTCACTCTACATATCTAAATACTATTGTAACTTTTCAAATAAAAGCACATAAAAATTTTTATTTTTATATATGTAGACTGATATATTACTAAAAATTGAAACTCATATTAATCTTACAAATTTTAATATTAATCAATTTCTCACTCAAAGGATGAAATGAATGCATATGTAATGTATTTTTTAAATTCTTTTAACACCTTGATTACATACATAATTGTGTTTGGGTTTCAGTCATGTATAGAACACCACCCATCACCAGTGCAACGTTCCCATCACCATTGTCCCAAATCTCCCTCCTCCCACACACCCCCCGCCTGTACTCTAGACAGGCTCTCCATTTCCCTCATAGGTTCTCATTTTTTAGGACAGTTCAAAATGTAGTTATTTCTCTAACTAAGCTCACCACTTTTTCTGGTGAGCTTCCTGGGGTGAGCTGGAACTTCCAGCTCTTTTCTCTTTTGTGTCTGAAAATTATTGTTATTTCAAGAATGTCTTTCATTTTCCTTAAAACCCATAGATGAGTGATACCATTCTGCGTTTTTCTCTCTCTCTCTGACTTATTTCACTGAGCATGATAGATTCCATGTACATCCATGTGTAGGAAAATTTCATGACTTCATCTCTCCTGACAGCTGCATAATATTCTATTGTGTATATGTACCACAGTTTCTTTAGCCATTCGTCTGTTGAAGGGCATCTTGGTTGTTTCCAGAG
>PVKC010009794.1:0-26398 GCA_004027635.1 Crocidura indochinensis | reverse complement strand
ATGACCTTTTGCATGAAAGGCAAACGCCTTACCTCCATGCTATCTCCCGGGCCCCTCAAGGAATCTTTTTAATTTTTCCTTGATTTCCTCTTCGATCTAGCTGTTATGAACAGCAGTTGTTTAGTCTCCAGATGTTAGATTTTGTCCATGGCTTCTTTTTACAGTAATCTTGATATCTGTTGTTTTGGTTTTGGTCGATTGGGTGCTTGGTATAATTCTTATATTTGTAACTTTCTGCAAGTTATATTGATATCCTAAGACAGGGTCTATTCTAAAGAAGGTTCCATGTGCACTTAGAAAAAATATGTATTCCGCTTTCTAGGGATGGAGGGTCCTGTATAAGTCCTTAGTACTGCTTTTTCAAGTTTCTCGTTTAGAAGAACTCTTATGTTTTTGCTAGTTTTCTGGCTAGTGGTTCTGTCTAATGGAGATAATGGTGTGTTGAAATCTCCTACCATTATCACCTTTCCTTCCATATGTTTCTCTAGGTTTGGAAGTAAACATTTTACATATTTTTCTAGCTGTGCATTTGGTGCATAAATGGTGATCAAAGTCAGTACTTCTTTATATAATGTGCACCTGATCCATAATTAGTGACCCACTTTGTCTCTGAACACTTTCCTGAGGCTGAATACAATTTGGTCTGATATAATAATGACTGTTCCAGCTTTTTGTTTGTTTGTTTGTTTTCCAGTGGTGTGAATAATTGATTACCACCCTTTTATTCTAAATCCATGTCTATCCTAATCTTTTAGGTATGTTACCTGCAGGCAACAGATATCTGATTTTTGTTTTCTGATTCAACCCTCTACTCTGTGTCTTTTAATTGGGGAGTTTAGTTCATTCACATTTAAGGAAATTATTGACAAAGAGGGTTGTGTACTGTTATATTGTATAGGGTTGTTATTGTTACAATTGGGTGTTTGTGTTGTGTAATTGATCTCTGAGTAGTTCATTTAGAGTCAGTTTGGTTAGCACAAATATTGAGAGTTCTTTTTTGTCTGAGAATATTTTTACCCTCCCTCTCATGTAAATGAGAGTTCTGATGGGTAGTGGACTCCAGGTTGGAATTTTCTTTCTTTTAGTAGTTTAAATATGTAATTCCACTCTTTTCTTTTTTTTTAATTTTTATTGTGACTGAAGTTCATTACACAGAATTATTTACAGTACATAGTGACAATGAGTGAAGGGTATTCCCACCACCAATATTGTCCTCCCTCCACTCCTGTTCCCAGCATGTCTCCCATATCTCCCTCCCTCCTTTTCCACTCTTCTTTTCTGAATTCTTTCTAATGGAAGATCTGGTTTGATTCTTATGTTCCTTTCTTTGTACCTGAGGATTTTTTTCTCCCTTATTGCTGTAAATAATTCATCTCTCTCTTTTAGTTTTTTGCCATTTGGATTATTACATGTCTTGGTGTTGATTTGTTAGGGTCTCTTTTGTTTCATACTCTTTCCATCTCTTGGATTTGTACAGCCATCTCTTTACAGAAAGTGGGAAAATTCTTTGCTATAATTTTCCTCACTCTTATTCTTCCCCTTGCCATTTTTCTCCCCTTATCATATTCCTATTAGTTGTAGATTATTTGTTCATTAGGTACCTTACATTTTTTGCAAAGTTTTGGCTCATTTTTTTTATTGATTTCTCTATTGTTGCTGGCTTGTATTTTGTCTTTGAGTTCATCCATATGACTCTCTATGTGTATAATTCTGCTATTATGGCTTGCTAGCATGTTTTTTATTTCTCTTGTTCCATTTGTATGTATTCTCTCATCTTGTGATATTGTTCTTCTTTGATTTGGTTGACTGGCTCGTCTATGGATTTCTTAAATTTTTTGTGATTTCTTAGTTATTCCTTGAATTCCATTCCTAAGACATTAAATACTGGTTTTAGGGCCTCATCTAAAGCATTTGTGTGCTTTGGAGAACTTGAAAATTTCCTAGGATTTCTCTCCATATCCCCAGTTTCTGGTATCTTTCTTAGTTTCCCCATTGTTATTTCATTGGTTGGGTTGTAATGCCAGTGTTTCAGGGTGTGACTCTCCTTCACCTGAAATTTTATGAAGAGAAGCTGAACCAATATAGAAACAGGACTATTGTTATATAAAAGTCCTTCTTTGGGACTAGTCTCATTGGTTTACGTTATTAACTAACAGCATATACATGCATTAATTAATAACAAGGGTGATATCATGGCATTGATCATGGTTCACATCAATGTTTCTTGCCTGTTTTTCTTCCATGGTCTTTTTCCAATTCATTTCTTAGTTGTGTTTCTTTTTTTTTTCTTTTTTTGGTTTTTGGGTCACACCTGGCAGTGCTCAGGGGTTACTCCTGGCTCCATGCTCAGAAATTGCTCCTGGCAAGCACGGGGGACCATATGGGGCACCAGGATTCGAACCAATGACCTTTTGCATGAAAGGCAAACGCCTTACCTCCATGCTATCTCCCGGGCCCCAGATGTGTGTTTTTTCTATCTAGCTAGTGTCACCTCAGTCTGTGACCCCTGTTTATTTTGTTACTAATTTTTATTTCAAAGAACCATATGTGGTACTGGAGATTGAGTCCAGATTGGCTCAATTCCAGGCAAGTGCATTACCTTCTGTCTCTACTTCTTTAGACTATAGGCTCTAGTTAGGAGATTTTTTTTTACCTATGGCCCTTTGGGGACATCCTGGGAACTGAGAAGATGGCCATATAATCCTGTTTGAGAATTGCTGGCTTGCACCATATTCTTGTGCCCTGAATTTCCAAAATCTTAGGCAATGATAGTTGTCTCTGCTTCACCAGAACCCAATCCTATGCAATGACTTAAGTGTTTTCTTCATAGCTCAACCAAACACTGCCATTAGTCAATGCAATCCTTTGTTCTCAAATAAGTAGAGGCAATGAAAACTGCTCCTCAGTTCTTTCCCCATAGTGTGAACTATTCTTTTGGGTGGAAAGGAACTACTCATTAATTGAAAACCAACCAAGCAAACAAAAATTCCACTGTTTTCCAAATGCTTTAATGTGAGACTCTGGAAATCAGAAAGTAAGCAACCAACATGTAAGGCTTTCTTTCCTCAAGAGAACAATTACCCAACTATTAGTGTGATCTCTGGCCTCCTGCCACCCTCCCTCTCTCTCTCTCTCTCTCTTCTCTTTCTTCCTTGTCTCTCGAGCTGTCTCTCTCCCTTTATATCTACCTCTCTTTCTCTTTCTTACACACACACACGAAAGTTAAAGGTCAAATTTCCTTACCATAGAAACTTCTATAAACACACACAATTGTATGCAACACAGTTCCATAAATTGACATTTTCACAAACAAGAACACAGAATTTCTTTATATGTATTGTCCTGGGACTTAGGGTTTCCCCCCAAAATATCCATGCTAGAAACTGAGTATGACACCATAAAAGCTCAATAATTGAAATGGATGAACTCAAAGCAGGCCTCCTTGGTCAGACTTTTCCCAAAGACAAGAATTATTCATGCCTCCATGGAGCCACATTTTCCAGACTGCTCTTTATACAGAATGCCTTCCCATCATCACAAAACTCAGAGCCAAGAAATGCCCAGGATAAAAGACTCATAATGGGTCCAAGAAGTGCCCTAAAGTGTATCTGAAATTTCAATTAATAGTTCCTACCCATAGGTGAATTTCTTCCAGCATCGCACTTTGGGCTCCTGTTCTCATACAAGCCAGGAAAATAATCAACTCTGTATCGAGCTTTGTTTTCTGGGTGAGTTGAGAGACAATAGAATAATGACAAGAAAACTCAGCTGGTGCCAGTGCTCTGCCTCACAAGCCTGGCATCTGGAATGCTGGTGTTTTCACTTAGAGCATCTGGAGAAGTTTAAAAAGACTTTCAGTGTGAAGATCTATTAACTCCTACTTGGGGCCACGTTTTGGTATGAGCCTTTTTAGGGATAGCAAATGTTGAATCCAGTTGATTATGTTATGCTAAGGAAGAGCTGTACCAGGATAAACTTTGAGGCCTCGCAGAATTATGGTCTTTGAAATCCACATTTTGAGAGGTGTTGGCAGTTATCTTGATAATCTGTTAAAATGTTTTTGTTTGTTTGTTTTTTTTAGTAGTTCACATGTCTTTGTGAAATGTTTACTGAGGACATTGAATTCATGCAGCTTGTTTCTTATGAGGCCTTTATGTAAATATGAATAGTTAATAGCCTTTATAGTTCCTGTGATTTATGATACAGATTATGCCTTATTATTTAATTCAACAAATATTTATTGATCACCAATAATGCATGTGTTCTTGTTATTAGGTATGCTTCAGATTATGCAGAAAACAGAACAAAGTCACGACTATTGCATTATTGCATATAAAGCAGATTTGTCATTTCTACCCTATTTTATAAGTGAATCATAAAAACTAGAAGATTTTGGGCAGCATTGTGTTTTGTTAAAATAACCATTCTCTAGGGCTTGAGTGGTGGCACAAGTGGTAGAAAATATGCCTAGCACATGCTCACCTAGGACAGACCATGATTCCATCCCTGGCATTTCATATGGTGTGGCCCAAAACAAGCAAAAAAAAAGAGCCATACCCAGTAATGCTCAAGAGCTACTCTTGGCTCTTCTGAAACAGGTCATGCTTAGTGGAGACCATGTGGTACCTGAAGTGGTCTCGGAAATTGTGTAGTCCAAACACATGTATGCTATCTCTCTATCTCTTTGTCTCAGAAAATTTTAAGACAGCTCTTCAATGACTAATTCTTTGGATCCAGCCTTCTCTTCTATGTTTTAGGTTGTTGTTGCTGTTGTTTGTTTGTTTGTTTTTAATATTCTGTTAAACTAGATTTTTCAGTATAGAAAGTTGATTTCTCATATCTTTTTTACTACTGAGTTTTATGTCTTGCTTCTGGAATATTATTATCAGATCTACTCTTCTATCAGAATCTTGTTCAAAATTTCCTGCTCTTTTCCCACCACCCAGATGTTTAAGATGTTAAGTGTGTCTATCCTTGGAGTCCTTTGTTCTCTTCCTCTCTTCCATTTTAAGGAAATTATATTTGTTTACAAGTGTCTGCCTACTCTTCTCTTTTTCCTAGTCCTTGAAGCCTAAAAAAAAAGCCTATATATACCTAATAATTAGGATTAAAAAGTGGGGACAAAGAGATATTACAGTGGGCAGGGTGCTTGTCTTGCATGTGGCTGTGTCAGGTTCAATCCCTGGTGCACCATAGGCTCCCTCAAAGCCTGTCAGGAATAATCCCTGAGGACAAAACAGAAGTAACCATTGGGTACTGCTGGATGTGACCTCAACACCCTCCCCCCAAAAAAAGATTCAATAAAAATATTTATAATAAAATATTTACATATCAGTAAATTATTATTTGATTCTAAACTACCTAATTATGTTCTATAATTTTAATTAGATTAAGATTTATGGTATATATTTTTACACCTAATTTTCTACCAAACAAAATATAGTAATTATTTTAAATAAATTAGGATTTTACAGATGGAAGATGGCTTTTATTTATTTAACATTGCTATCTTACAATTGAGGAAATTAAATGAGTTTTGCTCAGATTTCTGAGGTGGAAGCAGCAAACTTGTTTCCAAATCCTGATTTCTAATCCAGTCCCTCTTGTTCTTTTGTGACTGGGGATTGTCACATAGACAAAGCAAAGAATCACTTGGGAATGGGACTTAGCAATGACCCTCAATTTAGAAGGTGTGTTCCTTGTTGATCTACCAACATGAGTAAAAAATAAAAAAGTTGGGGCCCAGGAGATAGCATGGAGGTAAGGCGTTTGCCTTTCATGCAAAAGATCATCGGTTCGAATCCCGGTGCCCCATATGGTCCCCCGTTCCTGCCAGGAGCAATTTCTGAGCATGGAGCCAGGAGTAACCCCTGAGCACTGCCGGGTGTGACCCAAAAAATAAAATAAAATAAAATAAAATAAAATAAAATAAAATAAAATAAAATAAAATAAAAAAGTCCAGCATGTAATTGTAGAGCAGCCATCATGTGTGTATGTAGGCAGGAGTAACAGAATTCTACATACAACTGCTTATGTTCATTGTCCTCTACTAATAATTTCCAGATCCCCAAATCCAGGCGTCTTGAAAAATCTACTCACAGATTTTCCTTTCCAGGGAGCTGGTCAAGATTATAGACACATGTGTTTGCAAAATCCAGACCCTATGTTACAATGTGTTCCTCATTTATGATTTCTCAGAAGGCACCTCACATCTTAGAGGTCCCAGAGACTCTGAGACACTCAACACCTGTTTAATAATATAGACATTAATTTTTCTCTGACAAGGCCAACAGAAAAAAATGCATGTCAATTTTTTTCTGATTATAAAAGAATTAAAGTGTGGCGATCCCTGGCAATATATTTTGTTACTTTCCAACATAAAATAATGCCCTAATAGTCTGTTCCTTCTTGGGCCCTTTAGTCAAAAGTGGATTTTCACTGCTACGGTATGACTCATTCACTCCTTATGACACCCTTGCACTCTCGCTTTGAAAGCAGATTTGAATAAATATCAAGCATGGTTTTCAGGAGGGAAAATCAGAAAATGAGAACTGGAGAGAATTTTAAAAAAATGGAAGGGATGTCTAACGACTTTATTGGGAGAATCAGTCTTATGTCTGATTATCATCTGACTTAGATATTATAAATCTTTGGTGAAGGTGACTTTCACCAATATGCTGCAATTCAATGAATTCAGAATCCTGGGAATGGAACTAAGACAATTTTTAATTTTCATTCAGTTTTCTGGGTATTTCCAGTTTTTAACTAGAGCAAGGAGCCTAGTATGGTTTGGGGTTTGATTGAATTTGACGTTTTCTTATTCTTTCCCAGCAGAAAGTGACTAACTGGTTATGATCTCCACTTGACAGCAAAATGCACTCGAGATGGGAAATTATCAGGCCAATCTCTTGTGTCTGCTTCAAGATGCTTTTCAAATTAGCTAAAATAGCTAGACAATCTATGCATTTTACTAGCTTTCTTTACCTTTACTTTCATCCAGATTTTGTAAATAAAGGTAATGAGAGGACAGTTTTTCTTAACAGGCTGTGAATGGTGACATTATTTATTCAAGTGTTGCTCACTGTAGCTACTTTTTTGCAGTGATTGTGTTTAATGTTGCCTATATTTTAAAAGTAGGTGGGATATCACAGTGGATACAGTTCGATGCTGCTTTAGAATGGTTCCCATGTGCACACTCCTATCCCCTCCTACTTACTTAATCCTGACAGGCACTTAAATGCCAGTGTAGATGACTTTCGTATGGAAACTCCACATTCTCATAGCTTTTCTCTTTTGAGAAATGTCCAATGGCCCTTTCTCGGAGTGTTCCTAATCAATATATCAAAGGGTTAACAGATATGTCCCTATTCCCTTTAACTTTATCTTCAGAAGTAGTGATCTGCTTTACATTCAAGTGACTATTACAGTCATCTGCCCATAATGAATGTTCAACAGGTGCATAGAGTAAAATGCATGCAAATGGTTTCTGCCTCATGTCCCTGGCTGGTTTTTATGGTCTGCAAAATGAAAAATCTGGGTAAAGAAAGGAAAGATACTGTCAAAGAGTCTTTTCTGCATTGTGACATTTTTCCAGAATTGAGGAGTAATGAGCAATACAAATACTTGAAAATTAAAATTATTGGGCAGGAGAAATAGCACAGTGGTAAGGCATTTGCCTTGTATGCAGACAACAGAGGACGGACCTAGGTTCAAATCCAGGCATCCCATGTGTCCCCCATGCCTGCTAGGAGTGATTTATGAGTGCAGAAAGTCAGGAGTAACACCTTAGTGCTGCTGGGTGTGACCCAAAAATCAAATAAATAAATTAATTAAATTAAAATTATTTAAGCTTGACAGTCTGAAAAAAACAAAAGTTTAATAAAGAAACTTAAAGACAACTGAATTGCAAGTATTAGAGTTGGATGGTAGAAGAGAAATTTTTTTTTTTAGTATTAAATATTTTTTTATTTATTTTTTATTTTAACACCTTGATTACATACATAGTTGTGTTTGGGTTTCAGTCATGTATAGAAGAGAAATTTAACTTGTCTTGAAATCAGCTTCTTTGAGTTAGTTCCATAAATTTGAAACCAATACTTATTTTTTAAAAAACACTAAAGACCTGGTTTTGTCTTTTTCTATTTTTATTGTTTTTATTCTTGTTTTGTACTAAAAAGAATCAAATTTAGTTCTCATCCATGCAAGATGAGCAGTCTATTACTGGATCACATCTCTAGTCATGGAGATACATTAAATTAGAAACTTAAAATATAATTGAAAAAAGTATCTGGGTTTTTTACTCTAACATAATTTTATTCTGTTATTTTTTTCACGTTTTAATTCATACATGTTTGGGAATGTTCAGAATAAATAAAAGTAGAATGGATGTTAGGTGATGATTATCTCACTCATTGTTTCTGGTTAATAAATTTAATTGAACACCTCAGCAAATAGTTATCAATTGGCTTCTTTGCTATTTTCACCACAAAATTACTTTGTTTAACAAACATAATAGAAAATTGATTTTTCTCTTTTTTATGAAAAAAATAAGATCAATAAATATTAAGTACAAGGCTAACGGATTTAATGAGGGGACTTGATTCAGGACAAATATTAGCTATGAGAAAAAAATCATATATGGGGAATTATATTATATGACTAAAGTAAACCTCTTATCTGACAAAATCTTAGCATTAAAGAAACTAATATATGCTTATAGTCCCAGCTGAATCAATCAGCAGATGAAAAGCAACTATTTGGACGCTATGACAAACAAATTTACTTTAGGCTTTGCACTGAGAGAAAGAATATACAGCCATAAAACTACAATGGTTCTAAAAGGAGCATCATAACATTATCAGTGGTTTACTTTTTATTTTCTTTTTCTGTTTTGTTTTGTTTTGTTTTGTTTTGTTTTTGAGTCACACCTGACATTACTTGGGGCTTATTTCTGACTCTGCTCAGGGATCACTTTGGGCAGGGTTTATGTGACCATATTTGGTTTTAGACATGATGGAATCAGGGTTGCTTACGTACAAAATACCCATATACAATCTCTTTGGCTTTCAGTGGTTTTCCTTATACCTAAAGCTACCATAAGGAAGAATTTATTATTGTTATTATTATTATTAAGGAAATATCACACATAAATTCTATTTTTTACCTAGATGAGACGGACACTGACAAGTAATCAATTTTACAATGGATTATATCACATGATGATAAGAATTCTAACTGAGGGGCCAAAGCGATAACACAGTAGTAGGGCATTTGCCTTGCTAGCAGCTGACCTAGGACAGACCTCAGTTTGATTCCACTATCCCATATGGTCCCCCAAAGCCAAGTATGATTTGAGTGCATAACCAAGAGTAACCCCTGAGCAGCACTGGGTATGGCCCAAAATCAAAACAAAACAAGGCAAAAACGAATTCTAACTGAAACAAAAACTTTGAGTGTTGGAGTGGAGGGTAAGGAATACCAATGTGGACACAAAAGTTTTTTTCCAAGGAACCATTTAGGCAGAAACCAGAATGTCTCAAAGGAGCAGGCTGTTTACAACCCCAAAGCTCACTTCTTGCAGGCAGACATGAAATATCTGAGTCAGCAGGGACTTGGTTGGCCCATCACCCAAATTATTGTTTATGACGTCTGTCTGCAGGCAGGTTTGAATGAAAGGGGAAATGACTGCTCTAATCAGCAAAGCGCAATTGGTTTTCCCACTAGATCAGTCAGAACCTGGCCTGAGAGCGCAGATGATTTGCATCTAATTGGCCACTTTCATTTTCATGCTCAAATTCAGCAGACAATTTGCAATTTTGGGAACAGCAAAAGCTTTCTATCAAGAATAGCCTACAGAGGAGAGGAAGTTTCAGTTTTATCATTCAAGTCATTCAAGTCCCAAATCCCAATCTTTTATTTGTGTGTATGCATGTGTGTGTGTGTGTGTGTGTGTGTGTGTGTGTGTGTGTGTGTGTGTCCAGTAAAATAAGATGGCCACTTCACCCCACTGGATGAAGGGCTTTTCAGGATTCATTTCTTCTCACAATTACCCATTTCAACAAAATTTGGCTGCTCCCCATCTGTGGTCCCTAAACAATGACAATTCCAAAACATCAAGCAAGAGAAGCATGACATCATGAAAGGGAGGCTATACCCCCCAACAATTACTAATAGAGTCGTTGTGCTGCTGTTCAAAAGTTTCTTCAGAAAGATCACTTTTTAGTATGAAATCCAGAGATCAAGACCAAACCATGTTGGACTCAGTCGCTTTTAGATATTTAGCCGCTTTTGGCTTTAGAATGGGTCACTACTGTAATGTGCTTTTGTTTTCCAAAGTTGGAGCCATTTTGGAAGCTTGACCTGTGCATCCCGAAGTGCATGGTACATAAAAATTATAATGTCTATTTGTAGCAATATCTGAATGACTAATATGCAAATTACTACTTCAGTGTATTTTATATTGATTGTTGAAATAAAGAAGGTAGCAATATAAAAAATGAGATGAGAATGTGTTTCAAAGGGAATAAAGTCTAAATTGGAAATGGGGTAGGGGGAATGAAAATAACAACTGAACATGTCTTTAAAAAAAATTTTTTTTTTTGGTTTTAAATGCACAAGTGACAGAGGCAATCAGGGAACAGACTGGGCAGAAGGAGGTAGTACCTCTGAGAATGGGCTCTGACCCAAGGGTAGACTGAGACCTCGGCCAAGGACAGCAGATCAGATCAGAGGGATTATGCTTGATTATTTTTTTTGTATTCCAATCTTCTGTGAATACAGTGCATGATCAATTTATTATATGGGATTAATACAAGTTCATGCATTTTTTTGTGAGAACTGAGACTGGTTGAAGCACAAGTCTAACGATGCTCAAGTGTAATCAAACCTATGCATGATACAGTTGGAGCCACTATCAAGACTTAGCGTCATACCACTGTCCATCCTTTTTCATCAGTCTCATTTTTAGTATGACGAAGAAATTCCCTCCCCTTGTCAGCCTTCAAAGAGATCTTCTCCTTGTCATATCTTTCTCGTTCTCATTCTCTTTGTCAATCTCTTGTTTTTGTTATGTGGTGGGAGGAACATTGCAAGGCACGTCCCACTCTTCTGCCCTCTCATCCTTCCTGTCATTGGCATGTCTACAAGAACTTACTTCTTTGCACTCAGATCACAGAAGGGGACCTCCTCGGTCTCTGTCATTTAGTCTTAGTTCAAGTCTTAAATTGTGTCATTCACAGTAATGAATGTCATCTCTATCATCACAGCGACTCATATCTCTCCAGCATGTGACTTCCTCTTCTGATCCTTTTCTCCAATCACCTTAATCTCTGGGCCATCTGAAATTATCTTGACAATCCCCATCTCTCTCTTTGTCTCATTCTCTCTCAGACTCCTCGCCATTTTCATCCTGATCTTGATTATCTCATTCTTTCTCTCTCTTCCATTCTCGTTTTTCTGGAGGTCTTGATTATCTAGGTGGATGCCAACTAACTTCTCTGGCCTTTATTTTTCTCTCCATCTACCTAGCCTGATGAGCAGCCTTCCAGGGAGCTGACCTGTATTCACCCTTGCAGGGACCCTGTCATCTTTGACCCGCCTAGAGAGCAGATCATCATTCGTGGTCCTCCCTGCCCCCAGTCCTCGTCAGCAGCACACCTGGGCATCTAATCCTTGTCCGCAGCCCCTCACGGCTCCCGGTCATCGTTCAGATCATACCAAGACCCCACTTATCATTGGCATTATGCCAGGATAGCCACTTGTCATCAGCCCTTCTTCATCGTAAACTTTTAGGCATGCTGGGTCTCCTGATTCTCTTCAGGAGGCTGCTAAGGAAGACCCCAGAAAACTTAATCCCATCAAGTTTCACCAGTTAGGTAGGCTGTCCCAGCCCACAGGGCGGTACCAGACTCCTGTTGGGTGCTTTTAAAGAGCCTCTGAATTCCTCCATACTTGACTTCCTGATTCCCTCATTGTGTCTGCTAAGGAAGATACCAGCGAACTTAATCCCATCAAGGTTCACTGGCCAGGTAGGCTTCCCAGCCGACAAGGGTGGTGCCAGCGGAGTGCGGCCATTCCGCTTCAACTTACAGCCATGAGCATCTGCTACTCAATAAACTCCATCATTACACATAGAAAGAAAACACACTACAAGAAAAACAATGAGGAAAGGCACAGGCCAACTTCATGCATAGAGAATGAAGAGGACAGTTCTGATAACCCAAAATAAGACATGACCAAGTAAGCCTCTCAGATAAGAACTTTAGATAAGAAATATGGAGGATGTTCATAGAACTCATAGATCAGAGTGGAATACAAATAGGGATCAAGATAATATGAAAATGGAAATCAGAAAACTCCAAACTAAAATAACAGGTCTGAAAAACTCAGAAGATGAAATGGAAAGCCTCTCCAACAGACTAACAGCAGCTGAGGACAGAATCAGTAAGCTGGGAATGAGATGTAAAACAACTCCATATAACAGAAGAGATTGGAAAAGAGCCTAAAAGCAAATAATCAGAAGATGAAAAAATACAAAAAGAATATGAAGAGATGAAAATAGATGTCTTTGAAAAACACAACAGAAACAACAAGAATCACTGGGAGTCCCAGAAACACAGTAAGAAAATCTTCAGGAAGAATTAACAGTCAAGGATATCTTTGCAGAATAATTTTCAGAGCTAAATACTGCATGCAAACAAATTCTACGTGCCTGAAGAGTACCACTAGAAGAGACACAAAGAAAAGCACCCCAAGACACATTCTAGTCACAATGATGAATCCCACAGTAAGGATATAATACTGAAAGCAGCAAGATCAAAAAGGGAAATCACATTCAAATACGCATCCTTAAGATTTAAAGCAGACCTGTCACAAGAAACCCTCCACACCAGGAGGCAGTGGTGGAATATAGTGACAAAACTCATGAAATGAATGCTTAGCCTAGAATACAGCATCCAGCCAGACTCACTTTCAGGTTTGAAGAAAGTGTGCATACTTTCATGGAAAAACAGCAGCTCAGAAACTTTACAGACTCAAAACCAGCCTTCAAAGAAAAACTGAAAGGTCTACTCTAAGACAAGACAGACAAACAGACACACCAAACTACTACAGAAAGATGACACTAAATCCATGACAATTATCTTTCAATGTCAATGAACTAAATACACCTATTAAGAGACTCAGAGTGGCAAAATGGATCAAAAAACTGAATGTAGCATTCTGCTGCCTACAAGAAACAGACCTGAATAGACAGAAAAAAAAAATCAAATGTTGGAGGAAAACCATCCAAGCAAACAACTCGCTCAAAAAAAGCTGTAGTGGCCATATTAATATTAGACAACACAAACTTTAGACTCAGAAAAATTACAAAGGACAAAAATGGATACTTCCCACTAGTCAAACTGTATGTACTATTGTGATTTCTTCCAACAGTGTGAAGAAATCACACTCCTAAACATATATAAAACCAATGAGGAACCATCAAAATATTTAATACAATTGTTGACGAATCTAAAAGAAGACATTAATAGCAACACAATTATAGTAGAAGACCTCAACACCACACTGTCACCCCTTGATAGGTCAACCATGCTGAAACCCAACAAGAATATACTAGCTTGGAGGGAGATTTGAGACATTGGTGATGTGAATATTGCACTGGTGAAGGGGGGTGTTTTTTACATGACTGAAACCCAACTACAATCATATTTATAATCAAAGTGTTTAAATAAAGATATTCAAAAAAGAATATACTAGCTCTGAAAACAGAAATGGAAGTGGACTACAAGATATATATATATACATATATATATATGTCACTCCACTCCCAGAAAACTGGATACACATTCTTCTCCAATGTGCATGAGTCATTCTACAAGAAAAATCACATGCTGGCCCATAAAACATATCTCCAAAAAGTCAATAGGATAGAAATTGTACAGACTACCATTTCAGATCACAAGGCACTGAAATTAGAAGTGAACTACAAAGGGACACAGAATAAAAATTTTAACACCTGGAAATTAAATAACTCACTGAACAACCAGTGGTTCAGAGGTTAAATCAAAGAGGAAATCAAAACATTCCTGGAAACAAGTGACAATTAAGAGACAAATTACCAGAATTTATGGGACACAGCAAAAGCATTACTAAAAGAAAAATGTATAGGTCACAAGAAGGGGCCTACATAAAAATCTTAATGACAGTTTATAAAATTAGAAAATAATCAATAAAAGGAACAAAAATAGGTAGGCAGAAGAAAATAACAAAGCTTCAAACAGAAACCAATTAAGTAGAAAAAAAAATCAGTGCTGGCAAGGATGTGGGGAGAAGGGAACTCTCATTTATTGATGGTGGAAATGCTGTCTAGTCCAGTCTTTATGAAAAACAATATAGAGTTTTCTCAAAGAACTGGAAATTGAGCTTCCAGATGATCCAGCTCTATCATTCGTAGGGATATACCCTAGGAACACAAAAATTTAATACAAGAATACCTACCTCACACCTATATTTATTGTAGCACTATTTACAATAGCCAGACTCTGGAAAAAAACAAGATGCTCTTCAACTAATGAATGGTTAAAGTAACTGTGGTACATATACACAATATTATGCAGCTGTCAGGAGAGATGAGGTCATGAAATTTCATTATACATGGCTATACATTGGAAACTGTTATGCTGAGTGAAATAAACCAGAGGGAAATAAGTAGACACAGAATAATCTCACTGATTTGTAGGTTTTAAGAAAAATAAAAGACATTATTAGTATAGTGCCCACAGATAAGGGCCGGAAGAATAGGCTCATGATATGAAGCTCACCACAGAGTGGTGAGTGCAGTTAGAAAAATAACTACACTACCAACTACCATGACAATGTTAATGAGTGAGAAAAGTAAAATGCCTGTCTCAAATACAGGCAAGGGTTGGGGAAGAGGGAGATTGGGGCATTGGTGGTGGGAATGTTGCACTGGTGAAGGGGTGGGGGTTCTTTATATGATTGAAACCCAACTACAGTCATGTTTGTAATCACGTGTTTAAATAAAGACATCGTAAAAAAAATGTTTAGGCATGATGTCTCAACCAGTAAAGGCACCACAATTCAGAAGAATCAACTTATTAATGTCATGGTGAAAATCCAAGTTTTCATACTTTTCTACTTTTTTTATGTTTTTGGGTCACACCAGTAGCACTCAAGGATTACTCCTGGCTCTCTGCTCAGAAATTGCTTTTGGCAGGCTTGAAAGACCATATGGGATGCAGGGAATCGAACCACAGCTACGTGCAAGGCAAACACCTTACCATTCTACTATCTCTCAGGCCCTACCTTTTCTACTTTTGACTCATGATTATTTTCATATATGAAAAGGTTTGTGACCTTGTAGGTCTGTCTGTTGTGAATCACTGAAATGAGAAAAGTAAAATGCGATTGAGCTTCTTTAAGCATGAATATATTGTTATTCTTACTTGGGAATTCTGAATGGTTTAATTAATGAAAAGTCATTAAAGGATATCTTTTTTTTTTGGGGGGGGGGTCACACCCGGCAGTACTCAGGGGTTACTCCTGGCTCCGTGCTCAGAAATCGCTCCTGGCAGGCACGGGGGACCATATGGGGCACCGGGATTTGAACCGATGACCTTTTGCATGAAAGGCAAATGCCTTACCTCCATGCTATCTCCCGGGCCCCTAAAGGATATCTTTTAAGACAGCAACAAGACTTCAAAGGACACATTTTCATTTAGTAAAACTGAAACTTGAGGAGAGTTAGAGGTGGGGCTGGTAGTTAGTTCTTGGTGGTATAATAAAAACCAACCAAGATGGAATTTGAAGTTACTCTGTCACTTGCCCTAAGGTAGCTAAGATAAGGCTCTAGCACAGGCCCAGAGAAGCTGCACACACACACACACACACACACACACACACACACACACACACACACACACACACACACTCTTCTCAGTTACTAAATAAAGTTGTGTTAATTCACTATTCTTCACCTCCTAAAATTCTTTTGTTGAGGACAATGTGACATACCTTAGAAACGTGGATGAGATATAATAACCCCTCCCCTTTCCTCCTCTTCTGTTCCCTCCCTTCCCCTCCCCTCCCCTGTCCTCTTTTTCCATCTCTTCCCCTTCCTTCCCTTTTCCTCTCCTTCCCTTCCCTTCCTTTCCCTTCCTTCTCCTTCCCTCTCCTCTTCTGATTCCTTCCCTTCCTTCTCCTTCCCTCTCCTGCCCTTCCTTTTCTTTCCCTTCTTTTCCCTTCCCTCTTTCCCTTCCTTCCCTTCTCTTCCTTCCCTCTTTTCTTTCCTTTTCTTCCCTTCCCTCTCCTTCCCTCTCCTTTTCTTCCCTTCCCTCCCTTTCCTTTTCCTTTCCTCTCATTCCCTTCCGTTCCCTCTCAATCCCTTCCCTCTCCTTTTCCCTTCCCTCTCCTCCCCTACTATTCCCTTCCCTTCCCTCTTCATTCCTCCTCTCCTCTACCCTCCACTTCCCCCTTTTCTCTTCTAATCCCCCTTTCATGTCTTCCATTACCATTCACTTTCCTCCCTTTCCCTCTCCTTCTCTTTCTCCCCTTCCCTTCCTTTCCTTCAAACCCTTCGACTCACTCCCCTTCCCTCCACTCCAATCCTCTTTCTCCCCTCCCCTTCTTTGCTTCCTTCCTCTTCCCTCTTCTCTGCAATTATCTCCCCCTTCCCTTCCCTGCCCTCCCCGTTCTCTTTCCTCTCTTTCCTACCTCTCTTTCTACACCTTTCCCTTTCTTTCTTTTTGCCTCCATTTTCCCTTTCTTCCTTTGCCTCCCTTTCCATTCCCTCTCCTTCCTCTCCTCTTTCTTCCCCTGCCCACTTCCTCCCTCCCTTCCCTTTAAAGTTATGACAACTTCCTATTCTATTTTTGCATGCTGTTTTCTATATCTAGAAAACCCTTCATTTATTTATTCTATTCTTTTCTGAGCACACTTTGCTTGCCCTGTAATCTATTATTTGCATCCCTCCTCCATATCTGGATTATATTCTAAAAGACCTAAACTATGTTGCCCAGTGGTCAATTCCAGCCTGCAGTTATTGTTAAGGAGGCAATTTCCCACACTACCTTACAGGCATTCCTACATTAGAACCTTTTGTTGTTGTTATTACCTTGATGTTTGTTAGTCATTAGGTTGTAGAAGTGAACAGAAGGTTGACCACATGAGAAGAGAGTCTGCTCCTTTACTTAAGAGTAAGCCCTGAGTACTGAAAAGGGAAAGGAAAGAAAAGGAAAGGAAAGGAAAAAGGGAAATAAAGAATAGATTCAAAGTCATGGAGGAGAATAGAGGCAAATTTTCTAACAAAGCAAATAGGATGGATGCTGTGGCCTTGGAGAAAAAACTCATATTGTTAGTGTTATTATCATATTATTTATGTTATGCTTTTTAGCACATTTTTTGTGTCATTATTTGTCAATGGTCCGTGTCAGAGTCTTTTCTGAACCAATATTCCCACTCTTTCATTCCCACTCTTGCTGCTTCTATTGTCTAAGGACAAGGGAGAAAAGCCCTTTAGGCATTTTGTTTGTGTTTAGGCACCTTAATTTACAGTATTGATATGTAAAGTTTTCTCATGGGACCTTCTGATACCACACCTTCCATCTGAGTGCCCAACTGTGGTGTCTGCCTCCCCCCATTCCTACAATCACACACAGCCTACTGACGACCATTTTGCAGTTGCTGTTTCCTTGTATTCCTTTAGACACCACTTCTGAAAGATTCTTTTTAGACTTATGGCCCTATATCCTACCCATCTCATATAAGTTTGGGCTTGTCCCTTTCAAAAAAGCTACATACCCATCTTGGTTGGGAGAAATAGAACCAATGTTCAGAGTCCAACTTGGTAAGTAATTGCGTTGTTTTTTTTCATATTATCCGTCCCAGCACAATCTTGCAAAGCCAGATGTTCTGCTATTAGATGTTTTTTTCCTGCCATTTATGTGTTTGTCTGCTAGTAGTTTTATTGCTGGTTTAAAAAAAATCAATTCTACATAAATACTTCACTCCTCCAATCTTCATTGCTTATGCAGCCAAGAAAGTGACTGACATTTCTGAAAGGCCTGCAGAATTTCACCTGACAATTCCTGTGCTAAACTGGTGTATCTTAGGAAAGTCTTGTCATCCCAGGAAAACCCTGGGAACAACTGACTAGAATAGAGGCCTTTTCTGACCAGGAAAATGCCTTGGAGATGAAGGCTGTGTAATAAATAGATCAGGATAGAAAACAGCCTCAAAGAGAGGGAGCAGTAGTCTAGTTTGACTTGGTTTTATTTTGTCTTGTTTTTGCCTTGCAGAGATAGTGATATACAGCCCATACTTATTCTAATCTTTTTCCAGACAGCTCATGCATATTCATGAATGAGAATGATCAGTGTGTGAGAATGGAGAACATACAAGGAACAATACATAGGAAGCATAATACAAAGAACAATGTAATAAGCAATCATGCAATGAGCATAATACAATGAACAGTGCTAATGGGGAAATAGATAGAGTGAACATGTTTTGTGTGTGCAAAAAAGTGTCCTGGGGCTGTGAGTGTTCTTTAGAATTGTCATGAAAAACAAAATGTCTAGTGGTGGAGAAGGATTAAACTCTGCACTATTCTCAGTCCAGTCTGGTCCAGTCCAGTCCAGTCCAGTTCAGCTAGGGGTGTGGAAGGGTTCCTTAGTGCAAAAATGATCAAACTACAAAGGGAGGTTTATTTCCAAGCCTCTGCCAACACTCTTGGGTCAGCTTTTTCTATGCCAGTCCCTCTTATTTTCTGGAAGAAAGAAAAGGACAAAGTTGGCATGTTCTGTCCTTGTGAACCCTACAACCTTCCTCTATCTGCTCAGACACCCATACTCTTCAGTGATCTGTGTCCTTTTGGCAGATCAAGATCAGTTTGATTCTGTCATTGTGTTCTAAACTCTCGGCATTTTTTTCTAAATAATAATTTCAAGAGTTATTTTCATACTAATGGAATCTAGACCCCATTGCCAATAGAGCAGCGTAGAAAAAAAAAAAAGAAGCTTTTTCTCAGACACTGTTGCACACAGGACTTGCCTCATTTCCTGTCCCCGGTCTAACCTTGTTCTGCTGGAATGGAAAGTAGGATATTCACTAAGGAAAGCCCTTCCCCAGGGTAGAGTCCTGTGATTCAGTGGAATAATTCAGCTCCCACCCTGGGTCTCCTGATCCAGTCTGATAATCCCAGGAACGCAGCCCTTCCAAGTTCAGAGAAGTCCTGAAGCCATGAATGAATGTTATGAAGGTTGCATTGAGTTTCCCAGTCGAGTGAGCTTCAAGCCTGCCTTTGATTCCAGCACTTTCTGTGAACTCAGTTACGGGATTTCCTGTAAACAGTTGCCTGAAGGAGAAAACCCGCCCCTCTGGGTAGAAGTCACTCACAATAGCATTCATACATTCTTGCAAATGAACGTTTCTCTCAGACAACCAAATCCACAAGAGGCCCAGCTCTGCTACAAGGTTCACATTTCCAAATGACTTGGGAAACGTGAAACATCTGCATTCAAGGAATTTGCTTGTCTTTTTTTTTTTTTTCCCCAGGGCATAGGAGGGATCTAGTGTTACAATTTCATCTCTAAAAACCTCACTGCGGTGTTAGGTTTTGTCCCTGTCCCCTTCCCCTCCAAAAAAATATAGATGGGTGGTCTAAATACAAGTATCCAAAATTTGAAGAAAAAAATGTGTCAAACCCTTTCCTATTTTTGCCCCAGTCTCTACTTATGAACAGTTTCAATAGCATTTTAATGTCTTTTTCAGCCATTTTATTTGAAATTTAATATATATGTTGATTTTGAAATTTTTTATACTTCTTTATTGAAACAGTTTAAACCCAAAACAGAAGACAACTATTTTAAATGCATTTTAACAGCCAAGGGGTTGGGTAATTCATTTTAATTTACGTGATTTAATATCAAAGGAGAAATATGTAGGTGAACAGATGCTGATCTGGTTTGAATGGCCCCAACCAAGCACTCAATTAAGCCCAGAGCATGTGGGCTGGCTGTTTCTGTCCTGGGCCAGATTCTGTACAGGGACATGCAGATTCACATTTCAAGTAGAAGACAAATAGAAGTGGCAACCTTCCTAATTACATATGTGCAGAGACACAAGGACAAGCTTTATTGGTTTTGTTGTGTGTTTGTTTTGGGTTTTGACCCACACTCAGCTGTGTTTCAGGATTGCTCCTGGCTCTATGATCAGGGAGATCATAGGGATGCTAGGTGAGCATGTGGTGCCAGATCCAGTCCTGGATCCCAGATTTTGTGCTTCAGTCCTTTAAGCCAATCTCTCTGGGTCAATGCCTCAGAGTCTTAAATTAATCAGAGGCCTTGTGTGTCCCCTCTGATATCCAACAAGCAGAAAATATTGTTTTTCTTTTAAATTTCCTAGGAAGGCATGTTTAGCTAATAAAATTTATTTTATATAGATCTTCGGGCTTCTTTCTTGGTGATATGTCAGTACTATTCCCAGAGTCTCTCAGAGACACTTAAGAACTTGGAAGAAAACTTTTTCTTCCCCTCTCCTGGTTATAATTCAGCCTAAACTTCCATTTTCTTTCTTTTCTCAACTGATCCCTTGTGACTTGGATCATCCTTTCCATCCATAAGTATTCATCTCTTTGTTTTCTGGGATGGGTTTTTCCAGAGGTGGATTAGTCATTTCTAAAAAGAAAAAGAAAATTCTCTTATGATCTGTTGCCAGTTTCATAATTGATTAATGCTTTTCAAGATCTAGTGGGAGAAAAATCAATTCTGCTGCATATGAAGAACTCTCCAGGATTTTCTATGAAATGCCTCCAGGTCATTAGCACAGAGAATCAAGAGCTATCTAGCCACTGATAAGCCAGCAATTTAGAATTGCCCTGAAGTGATTTTCAATTTTGTGGTTCCTTTCTTGGTAAGTAATTCTTTTCTCTGTAGATCCACTTATTTCCTTATTTGCATTTCCCCATTTTCCTAGGAGCAGATTTGCGTGTGTGTGTGTTTGTGTGTGCATATTAAAAAGGCTTTGTACATATTGCCAGAAAAGTCTATAAGAAACCTGTAACTTACAATGAATCACTACTGAAATTTTAATTATGCTGAATAATTACATTTAAGGGAAAATATATGAGAACAGATGTTAGATGATAATAATAACTAAGATAGGTGATCAGATAAAGATACCGGTTAAGCCTTTCTCCACCTCCACCATGTCTGCCCTGGTAACCATTAGCCAAGCCCCTCCTAAAAGGAGACATATCTGGGCAAAAGAATGGACTTCTGCTCACCCTTCCTAAGGTTTTTGCCTTATTTGAAAAAAGGACAAGCTCACCATCTGATTGGACATTGTGTTTGAACCTGGACTAGAGATTGGTGCATCCTACAAGGTCTACTTTCCATATCGATCCTACTCCTAAGGTTCCTTAAACCTATAAAAGAAACTTCCCTAGATTGCCCAAGCTTCTAATTTCAGAGCTGGTGCCCCACCTAGCTGTAATTCAATAAACTTGATTTGCTTTTACATTATTTGAAGATTCATGATTTTTAGTTGAGGCCGTGGGCTTTCACAGACTCTTAACAAATTATATAACTAACTGTTTTGAACTTAAAAAAAATTAAAAAAAAGATATTTTCGGAGCCAGAGTGATAGCACAGTGGTAGGCATTTGCCTTGCACACAGCCAATCTAGGATAGACCTTGGTTTGATCCCCAAGAGTCCCATATGGTCCCCCACACCAGGAGCAATTTCAGGAGTAGCCCTGAGTGCCACAGGGTGTGGCCTAAATATTTTTAAAAAAGATATTTTAGTATTTCTTCTAAATTTTTGTCCAAGATCTTTAAAATAGTGATAATTGAGCCTGCATTGATTGCTTTGAACTCTGGAGATTCACATGCAAGTAAGCGTATAGTGGTGGAACTGGGCTAATTATGTGTGTTTGCTTTTCAGAACTTGTCCATACATCTAGCACATGCAATATGACAAACTCTTTCTCTTCCCACCTGAGGGATGCTGACAATAATAAGGCAAATAAGGTGACCAGACCTACTGCACTGTACTGGAATACAAGATTTCAAAATCTACTTGCTACTCTAGACTACCCTACCCTGAGGAATTGAATATATTAGTGCTTTAAATTATAGTTTATCATCAAATTTATACTTACAGTTATTGTCTTTACCAACAATAAATGAATATTTAAAAAATAGAATCTTATTTGGCTGGCAGATAAGAGTGCTTGTGCTCCACAATGGAAATAGAGTTGATCTTTACTTCTTTTTTTATTAAAACCATATTGCATTTTAAGAGTATTGGATTTAGACATGCATTGTTGAAAAATATAAGTGTATATATATGTATACATACATATATATGCACACATTTAGTTTAGCAATGAACATCTGACTAGATTTATTAATTTACAATTGTTCCCTTAGCCTCCGTCTATTCACTATTCTCCATCACTTCTATCATTGATTTTGGTTTCTCTTTCGGGTCATACTCATTAATAATCACAGGTGATTCAGGATCCTACCCACAGTGCTCAAGAGACTGTTCAGTGCTGAGGATCAAATCAGGGTTTCCAGCAAGTGCTCAATTTATATCACTACACTGGCAAATTCCTGAGTGTAGACTTGAAATTTAGTATGTGAAAATGAGCCTATAGATCTCCTATTTACAAAGTTGCAGTTATTTACTAAGCAGTTCTAAAAAGTTCATTTGGGGTCCTTGGTGTCTATGATAAGGCCTTAAACTACCTTTCTGCTTTTCCCTTCAAAGTTAAAAACTGATGTCTGAGTTGTTTGAAGAGTTTTAGAAGTTTTAAGTATAGAATATTTTAGTATTAAGTACACACACACACACACACACACACACACACACACACACACACACACACATCTTATAGTGACATTGACTGAAGAGTTTGCTCCTCATTCCTTTATCAAAATCACAGCTTTATTACTCTTCTGAAAAGAAATAGTTTACTTTTCTTCTATATCAAGTGAAAATGAAAGTCCAAGCCTTCAGTTTCCTCTCCTATTCTAAATGGAATACATCTTGTTTGGTATTTAATTATTACTTGACTTACAAAACTCCAAATGTTTAAAATATTGGAATGGAGGGTTTTTTCAGCAGTAAATCTTAATTTTTGAAAAATCACAAATCATCAATCCATTAAAAGAATATATACTTTTGGAGGCCAGCTCTACCCAGGTACTGGGGTTAGGGCAGTGGTCGGCAACCTTTTTTTTCAACTGAACCAAATCTCGCCAAAACCACGATTGAAATTTCTTTTGAGAACCACATTGGGGGGAGGGTTGGGTAGGTTTTTGTTTTGTTTTGTTTTTTGGTGTTTTTGGCAGTGCTCAGGGCCTACTCCTGGCTCTATGCTCAGAAATCGCTCCTGGCAGACTCAGGGGACCATATTAGATGCCAGGATTCAAACCTCCTGCATGAGAGGCAAAAGCCTTACCTCCGTGTTATCTCTCCAGCTCTGAGAGCCACATTTTTAAAACTGAAAATACATAGGACGGCACACTATTTCTATTTTCAATGAGTTTTTATTGAGAATACTCTGCATGCAAGTATCCACATAGGTCGGGGGGGAATACAAATAACACAATTAATAAAACAAAAACTTTAGAACGATATTATTTATCAATAACATTAAATTCCATAAAATTTGCCTTACAATGTAGAGAAAATTACATTCTGACAATGACTGACAAAGTCACAAACACTAATGTGAACATTGGCCTTGCATTTCCTTGGATAGTTTGAGTAAGTCAGGTTTGTATGTTGTTGTTTTTAATTTTAGGCATGATTCCAGGTTCTCATCAATGAGACGATTACTCAATTTACTCTTGATAAGATTCATGCTTGAAAATGATTGTTCGCATAAATATGTAGACCTGAAAAAGGAAAGAACAGCAAACTCTAGCTTTTATAGTTGATTATATGACTAAGGAATACTATTCCAGATGTTAAAAACCAACATATCTTCCTTCTCCAGGTCTTTCAAAGCAGACTACTTGTGCTGTGAACTAAGTTCACATTTGTGTTTCTCCAATATTTCTAAATTAGCACAAAGATGGTCAAATTTCGAGCTACATAGTTCTTTGTTTTTTAAATGCAGAAATTGAATTTCAAAGTTGCCAATGTCGATATTAAAGGGGTAAAAATTTAATTCCGTTACAGTGGCATCCAGAGGTTTTTTTTTTTTTTTTAACAAAGGCCAATGTCACTTTGCTGTTGTTTCTAAAATCCTGAAACCTCTTGAGAAAAGCTTCCCTCATATTTAAAAGTGCTGTTTTAAAATAGGTAATGTCAATGTCAGAATTATTTTCTTGGCGATGTTTCAACAGGCTTGGAAGGTGAATTAAAGTTTCTCTGTCAAAGCCTTGAGCAAAAATAGATAATTTGTTTTCAAACAAAATAGCTTCTAACATTGAAAAAATTGTGTTTCCTTTCCCCTGTAGTTTATGAGTAAGCTGATTTAGATGTGAAGTAACATTCACCATGAAATAGTTTTTGAATCCACTGATCATTTGTTAATTCTGGATAGTGAACACCCTTATCGAAGAAAAATGCTTTGATTTCTGATAATAAGGAAGCAAATTGTTTCAAAATGTTTCCTCTTGATAACCAAAATGTGCTGAAAACTTTAAAATCCTACAATATGGAGATGAAACAGATAAAAGAGAAAAACTTTTTAACAATCTTTAAAAGCAAGGACAGTGTTCCAGAGAAAAGTAGTGATTTTACTGAAAGAAAAAAATCTATTGACACTTTAGTGTGTACTGCAAGAAACCAAAATAAAATACACACACACAAAAAAAACGCACTTTGTTTAAGGTATATGATATATCATAAAGGAACTATGATAGAGTGCCTGAAACATTTTAAAAATAAATTTTTATTTGAGCATATTTGTTACAAAATTATTCGTTCTTAAGTTTCAATCATAGAATGTACATTACCCTTGACCAGTGCACTTTCCCCACCACCATTGTTCCTTGTTTCCTTCCCCTTTACCCTCCTCTGCCTATGTCAGGGGCAGGCATTTTTCTTTTTTCTCTCTATCTCTTTTCCTTTATGACACTGAGGTTTGCAAAATTTCCTTTATGACACCGTGGTTTGCAATATTGTTCATTAAAGGGTACCATGCATATCACTTATCCATTTTCAGCATCCAGTTCTTGACCAAGTGATAAGTGCCAACTATCTATGTACCTTTCTCTATTCTAACTGAACGCATCACTTTTTATGGCAAGCTTCCTATCATGAACTAGTCCTCCTGTCCTGCATCCCTATTTTCTCCAGATATTATTACCATATTGCCATTTATTATTCTTATATTCCACAAATGATTATTCTGTGTCTATACCTCTCCTTCTGACTCATTTCACTCAGAATAATAATCTGATATGTTGATATATGTACAGATAATGCACTTTGCATGGCTCAATGTTTTTGTGTAGTTACAAGAAACGTAAGTTGCACACCCGTACTTTGTATCCACTCATTGTATGATAGATGGATTAAAATAAACTCTCTGCTGAACTAAACTCTGTAACAGATGACACAGTAAAGATAATTTGTGAAATTCACAATTGTGATCTGATCCAGGCTATTCACCACCCTGGGTGAGAGTATGGATGCCCACTACTAGCATCTTCTCCATGAAGAAGTGAAGTGGCTGTTCAGCGGCAGAGTGTTCTTTGGCCTTGTTGGCAAGAGAGAAGTAATGCAGTTCCTGTGAGAGCAGAACTCTGACTTTGTACAGCCCCAGTTGGACAAAGAATGGGTAGCTAAGCTTGTGTACTTGGCAGAAATTGTTCATTTTCTCTATGAATTTAATATTTCTCTGCAGGAGAGTTTTGCAAGTAGTTTTTACAATGAGACATAAGATGGATGTGTTCAAAAAAGAATCTGATTCTGAGATAGCTGTGTCTGAGAAGAAGATATTGAAATGTTTCCACTCTTGCAAAAATTTTCTAATTGGCACTTATATTATGCAAAAAGCCATAATCAATATGAAAAACAGCATTTAAGGGCTTTAGCTCACAACTTTAATCATGAGTACTCTGAACATGAGAATCCACAAAAAAGAAAACTCTGGGTTGAGAATCCCTTCATGGAAGATGCCCACTCTTGTGCAAAATAAAATATGTGTTTTAAGATCACTCGAGGCATTGTATTTCTAAACCCCACCCAACCTGGTCTGAAGAAGCAGGGTAACAGGAAAGAAATAATAAACCAAGTTAGCCAGGAAAGGATGATCATAGGGTCCATGGCCTTTTACCTTGTATTCTCTCCCTCAGGCCTAAAAAGCTAGAACACCTCTTTCTTTTTTTTTTTTTTTTTTTTTTTTTTTTTTTTTTTT